>SNQJ01S0028448.1:17171-54653 GCA_010110895.2 Picea sitchensis | reverse complement strand
AGGGGGACTGTGAATGCCTTCGGTCGGGAGCTCCTCCACAACAATGGCCATTCCCCGCCTTCGTCGTCGTCTGGTTGCTGCTGCAATTGCCCTTTCAAACTGCTCCTTTCGCTTCCGACGCGATTTTGCTGCATACCAAGCAGTCCCCCGTCTTGGTGTTCCTCGAAGTCATGGCATGTCGCTGCAGAGTGGCAATGCGGCCAGGCGAAGCGGCCGCACCAGTCTTGCGAAAACTAACTCACAGCTATCCCAATTCTTCTGCGAGACAGGGGTTCTCGGGAGCTCTCGATAGCTGGGAGGTGCAATGCATACAATGAGCCCCAGCATGATGCTTATTCCAATAACCACCGCCATTCTAACCTTCATTAAAGCCTGAGACTGAGTGCGGGTACCTTCCCCTTGTGCGAGCAGGCTCCGCGCTTGAATGCATTTGTGGGCTTTCATATCGAATTAATGGTGTTTGGATGTGGGCCAGTGAGTGCCATGCCACTGCCTTCCCGCTCACGTCCGCGTGTCCGCGTCAACCGCCCTGTCACCCCATCCGAGGATCTTGATAATATGTTACCATGTTATAATATTCTTAATTACTTTGAAGCATTTTGAATTTTTAATTACTTTGAAGTATTTTTAATTATATTTCACTTTTTCTCATAACTATAATTTTGATGTAAATAAATATTCATAACTCATTTATAATTTCACTTTGGATATAATTACAAATTTTATACTATACTTTACATATTTCTATAAATTTTATACTACAGTTTATGTATTTCTATAAATTTTATACTTAGTTTACATATTTATAAATTTACTTTATCATATTAATATTTAAAAATAACATTAAATTTAATTTTTTTTTAATTTATATTAAAAAAAATTAATAAGTAGAAATTTTAGATATTTTAAATTAAACAAAAATGCTGAAAAAAAATATTTATAGATAATGATGGTTAACTTTAGATCAAAATTAATCTATTTTTAAGAAAAGTAAAAAATTACTTAGATTTCTTTGAAATATTATTTAAATACTTGAAAAATAATAAAAGAAACTTTCCAAAAACACTAAAATTTTGATAACTAAAATTTTTAACAAAAAATTATTTTAATAAATATAATAACTTAATTTATATTAAAAAGAAGTGATTCCAATCCTAACAATTGTTAGCATTGAATCATTCTTTATAATTAGTTGAATCTCTTTCTCTATTTATATAATATCATGAATTTTAAATAAGAAAAAAAATATGTCAATTCTTTATAAATAGTTGAATCTCTTTTTCTATTTATATAATATCTTGAATTTTAAATTAGAAAAAAATATTTTAATAGATAGTAGTTTAGTTTATATGGGAAAAAAACGTAGTCCCAATAATAACAATCGAATCATTATCTATGTCAATCTCTCCCTTGAATTTATATGATCTCATAAATTTCAAATAGGGTAATTTCTTCTTTGGATTTATATAATATCATAAATTTGGATGAACATTGTATAAATGTTTTGTTAATAGATGGACTTTTATGTATCATAAAATATATAAATCGTAATGCTATATTAAATCAGTTTTTAAGAAAATAAAAGAAAGGTAAAAAGGAGATAAACACATGAGGAAGGACAACCAAAAGTAGGAGTTTATGAAATTGTTAATTTATTGGTGTGATGACTTTATATTTTGAATGATAGGGAGATATTTGCAATGGTTCTCCCACTTATTGAATGGGATTCAAATCCAACTATTGATGATAGTAAACTTAATGTGCTTATAACCTTTATTCATAACTTTTTAAATTAAATTTGAAATATTTTTAGGTTGAATCCAATTGTAAATGTAAATGTAAATGTACTTAAGTTTGTGAGTTGTTTGATATCATTTTTGTATGCATCTTCTACGGTATAGTACGTATATGTAATGCACACTAAAATGATGAAGTGTGCACATTCTAGGATACCACGCGCAACAAACTTATGTACACACGATTTTGAGGCTAGGGAGCCTTTGTGTATATGTTGTGTTTTATAGGCTAGTGAGCCAGTTATTATAAGCTAGGATGCTTGTGTTTTGAATTAGGCTACAGAGTCTAGATGTTAAAGTCTAATGAACCTATTTTTGTATATGTCTCATCATTAATAAAATACATCGTTGTGTGTAGACCGACCACAATAAAAGAGTATGGGAGACTAAACTCCACTAGTTAGGGAAAGTGGGGGGGGTAAAAGTTAAGGAAAAGTCAAGCCCATGGGAGACTGAAGAGATGGGTTGTGAGGCCTGTGAGAAATTTCTCTATAGGTGAGAGAATTATTGGGAATTAATTCTCGAAAGTGCTAAACTGCAGCTACAATGATCTGAGACTTCCTGTCCGACATGTTGTTGAAGCCCTAGAAGGGAAGTGGGGTAGTCGAGGGACTGTTGAGCAGAGAAGGGGCATACTTCCTGGGGTGAGATAGGCATGTGGGGAATGAGAGACTGTAGGTTGTTAGTTTGAGTTAGCACCTATGACAGATTCTTTCTTGTTGTCTGAGATACATCATCTTGGTTAGAAATCTCTTTACCTGGGTGGAGTTTAGTCCCAGATCGGGGGTGACCCACTGCTGAGAGTGATGAGCAACATGGCCTAAGGTTGGGAGGTTCATGGAAGTTTTGCACATAGTTGGTAGTATTTTTAGCAAGATAAGTGTCCATTTTGTGTTAAATTACATGCTGCATTATTATGTATGTGTTTATTTTTATGGGTTATTCTTGTGTGTGTTGCATGTGTATTTTTATTATTATTATGTATGAATATGTGCATTTGCATAATGTATTTGTCTTTTTTACATTTTATATATAAAGTTTCACAATAGTTTTTGTGTGTATATGTTTTAATTTGCATACAGTTCGAAATTTTTGTGTGGCATAGCCCAGTTGGATATTGGCATGTTACAATATGGTATCACAGCTCCAGTTGTCAACACTGAGCCTAGATGGCCCAAGAAAGATGAATTGAAGAGAAATTTCATAGAGGGTTGATTTCAAAGAGGCCGAATTCAAAGTTACAAAGCGTCCATGGTAAAAATTACAAGCAATTGCGTGGAATTGGGAAAAAAAAACCAATTTATGTTGTTGAATTCGTGGGGAAATTGAGAAATTTGGCCAAGTAGTGAGATATTCTTGATTTAATATGTTCTACCAAATTCAAATCCATAATTGGTCGAATTTGAAGTTACAAAGAAGCCATGATAGATGGAGTGAGATTAGTTGATTAAAATTATCAATTCGTGAATTAAGTTTGGAAAAAAATTGTTCCAGGAATGTCAACCAAAAGAGATTTTTTGTTGCATAGGTTGAATTGGTGTTATCGAGGTGAAATTGAAAAAAATTCATAGTTACAGAATGTCTATGGTGAAAATTGAGAAAAAATTTAGGCAAAAGCCTCAATTTTTTGTAGTGGAATTCACGAGGAATTGATGCGCATAAAAATGAATGTGTGCAGGTAGGCGCACTAAAAAATGCATGATGCACAATGAAAAGATTGTGATATGTGGAAAAATATTGGTGTGCAGGTGCACGTGCTAAAATTTGGCGTTGCGCAGTGCAAAGTGGCTTTGCGCGGAAAAATATTGGCATGCGGGTGCACGCACTAAAATTTGGTGTTGTGCAGTTCATAGTGGCATTGCACGAAAAAACATAGGCATGCAGTTGTGCATGCTAAAATTTGGCATTGCACGGTGTAGAGTGGCTTTGCGCGAAAAAATGTTGGCGGGCGGGTGCACGCGCTAAAATTTGGTGTTTCTTGGTGGAGAGTGGCACTGCGCAGAAAATATTGGCGCACGGTAGTGCTCACTTAAAATTTGGCGCTACGTAGTGTAGAGTGGTATTGCACAAAAAATATTGGCGCACGGCAATGCTCACTTAAAATTTGGCGCTACGTAGTGTAGAGTGGTAATGCACAAAAAATATTGGCGCACGAGTGTGCGCACTTAGTTTTGGTGTTGCGCAATACAGAGTGGTAATGCGTGGAAAATTTTGGCGCGCGAGTGTGCGCACTAAATTTAGCATTGCGCGGTGCAGATTGAGTGGTGCAGGCATAATATTGGTGCACATGGTGTGCACACACATAATAATGGCGTGGGTGGTGTGCGCAATATTGACAGAGTGTGGAGGAATTTTTTTGTTGCACGCGCAATGTGGGTATATGATGTCACACGACAATTTAGTTAATGGTGCGCACAAAGTACTGGTGCATGGTGGGGGCGTACTAAACTTTGGCATGGTGTAGAGTGTAGAGTAAAATTCACATGGAATATTAGCGCATGACACAAAAATTGTGCACAACAGATATTAGTGCATCAACCAAAATTGTGGATGGTAGATATTTGTGCGCAACAAAAAGTAGTGTGCACCAGTTATTGGTGTGACAAAGAAGTGATCCACATATGTTATAGGTGCACATTCATGTGCTACCTTATGGTGTTGTTGCACATGCTAAATATGGGTGTACAGGTTCAAAATTGTGCATGCGAAGTTGTTTGGATGGTGTACAACAATAGAAAACCAACGAATTTTTGCGACATTTTATATTGTTTGAAGGTCATCTTTTTGCAGCACATTTCTGAGGCCCTAAAAAAATTTTTTAACTACTCAAAAAAATTTAAGAAAGCGTGACATGAAACTCAAATGAAAGAGCCCAGAGAGAGTTTTCTAATGGTGTAAACCATTCGTCAAAAATAACTTTTATGAAGAAGTTACATGACAAACAATGGGGGGTAAATTTTAAGACCCAACTAACTTCTAAGGGCCATAACTTTATGCTCCAGAATTAGATTAAGGCGCATGAGTAGTCTATAGAAATATATTGAACCATATAAGACATTCCTAGAGCTGAATTAAATTTATGGGTATGTTAAAAAAATTTAATATGGAAAATAAGGTACATGTAACATTTCAGATCAAAAAAAAAACTGATTGGCCTAGAACTTCAGCAGGTTGTAACTAGCAGCCCGGAACCCAGAAACAGATGAAACTTGGACAAACCATCCAAAATATGTCTATTAAGAAACCTAATTGAGCACCTACTAAAAATCCAATGGAGTAGGTGCGTAAATGCATAATTACAACACATAATTGCACCAAGTTGAAGAGTGAACAGAAAAATTAATGGACAATTTTAAAATAACCATAACTTTCTACTCAAAACTCATAGTTGAGCATGGAAGTAGGCGTTGGAAAAGTGTTGGACATCAGAATATAATTATTCACCCAGAAAATTGATCTGGGAATTCAATTTTCAGAAAATTAGAAGAAATAATTTGGATGCATTATTGAACCAGAATGGTTCATATTTTCATGAAATTGTTGAAACAGTTAGCCGGACAAATTTCTGTTGGCTGCACATTTTGTAGAGTTAACAACAACTAGATCAGATAAAGATCAACATAGAGTGCATAGGAATGGAATATTCACAAGGGGCTTACAAACCAATAATATGAGATCAGAGGGATGGATGTCCATATGGGCATTGAAGGAACAAACTCCAATGAACATGGAGAAGGAAGGGATGAAAACATGAATATGGTAGAGACCATTAGAAATTTGCATAGGGATGTACAAATCCATAAATATGATAGTGAAAGTCTTATGAGAGCCAAGGAGTAGCAGGAGGACTTCAACATGAAGTTAATGCAGAGCTTGAACCAAATAGAAAATAAATTGGATAAGGAGAGTGGCTCAAGAAAATCAGGAAGTCATAGGTCTCCTGATGAGAAAAGAAGAACATGAAGTGTTAGAAGACAACACCATCACTCCCCAAGGCATTCCAATAAGACATCACACAATAGCTCAAGTATATCTCCTGTCAGGAAGCATAAGAGGTATGGGGTGGATGAGCTACGAGGAGAAATGAACAAAATCAAACCTCCTACATTTGATGGTGAACATAAGAAGGATGAATATGTAGAGACATGGCTACTAGGAATGAGAAAGTATTTTCAATTGCATAATTCTTCTTCTCATGCATAAGGAAGAATTTTCATCTATCAACTCAATGGAAAGGAAACCATGTGGTGGGATTAACTTGTGCAAGTGAAACACATTAAATATAAAAAATTTACTTGGAGAGAATTCAAGAAGTATTTTGAAAATAAATACTTGACTAAGAGATACTATGAAAAGAAAATGAAAGAGTTATTTGAACTCAAGCTTGGGAGTATGACCATAGATGAATATGAAATAAGGTTTTTAGAAATTTTGAAGTATGTTTCTTTCATCAAGGATGAGACCATTAAGATTCAAAGGTATTTGAGTGGATTTCCATCATTCATTAGTGAAAAAATACAATATGATGATCCCAAGACATTAGAGGAGACCATAAGACGATCTAAATGCCTACATGATCCCCAAAAAGAAAGGCCAAATTTCCAAAAATCTTGGGAAGACAAAAAGAAATTCAATATGGATCAAAGGAAAAAGGGAACTAAGCCACCATTCTTCAAAAATAGTCCTCAGGGACATCCAACTGATAGAGAACCCAAAATGATTTAGACATGGGGTCAAAGGCTAAGGAAACCAACTATTCAATGTTGTGGTTGTAAAGGAGATCATATGTTTAGAGATTTACCTCACAGAGGTGAAAAACTGAGGATTGATCGCAATGTACAGCAATATGAAATAGTGGAGGACATGGGAAGAAATGTACCAAGGATCTATGTATCCCTGGACAATAAGAAAATAGAGTATCAATCACATATGATTGAAGTGGAAGGTATGATCAACAACCAAACCATTGTTATTTTAATTGATTTAGGTGCTATTCATAGTTATATAGATCCTAAAATGGTGGAAAGTTTTCATTTGCCAAGAATCAAGCATGGAAAATATTGGTTGGTACAACTAGATACCAAAGTCAAAAGAATAGTTAATGAGATGGTTAAGTCATGTCTTATGGAAATGAATGGACTGAACACTAGGGTAGATTTTAACATCTTGCCTTTAGATTCCTATGACTATCTAATTGGGATGGATTGGTTGGACCAACATCATGCTATCCTAGACTATCATAACAAGAAATTTACTTGTTGGGATGAGGAAGGGAATCTAAGGACAGTGCAGGGAATTCCCAGGGCAGTAACCATTAGAGAAATTTTAGCATTGCAGCTGAAGAAATGTTACAGAAAAGGGTGTCAAATATTTGAAGCACATATGGAAGATACACCTCAAGATAAGGTGTCAAATATTGAAGATTATGCATTCCTAAAAGAGTTTGAATATTTTTTTAAGGAAATACCAATATTACCACCTAAAAGAGACATTGATTTCTCCATAAATTTGATGCCTAGAGCAGCTCCAGTATCCAAGACTCCCTACAGGACAAGTACACCAAAATTGAAGGAGTTGCAAATGCAACTTGAAGAGATCTTGAAAAAGGGGTATATACGCCCAAGTGTGTCACATTGGGGACCCCAGTTTTATTTGTGAAGAATAAGGATGGAACATTGAGACTATGCATTGACTTTAGGAAGTTGAACAAGGTAACTGTGAAGAATAAGTATCATTTGCCAAGGATTGATGACCTCTTTGATCAGTTGAAAGATGAAAAAATATTCTCCAAGATTTATCTTAGGTCAAGTTACCATCAAGTAAGAATTAAAGAAGAATACATCAACAAGACTGCTTTTAGAACAAGGTATGGTCATTATGAGTTCACAGTGGTGCCATTTGGGTTATCAAATGCACCAGTTGTATTCATGTGTTTAATGAATGGTATTTTCAGAGAATACTTAGATAAGTTTGTCATTGTATTTTTAGATGACATTCTTATATATTCTAAGTCGGAGGAATAGAATGAACAACACTTGAGAATGGTATTACAAGTATTAAGGGAGCATTATTTGTATGCCAAATTAAGCAAGTGCTCATTTTATCCAAATAAAATTCATTATTTGGGACATATCATTTCAGAGGAAGGGATAGGAGTGGATCCTGAGAAGATAGAAGCCATTAGAGGATGGTCAGCACCAAATAATGTGACAGAGGTCAGATCATTCATGGGCCTTTCAGACTACTATAGGAGATTTATTGAAGGATTCTCAAATATTGCACACCTAATCACTTCCTTCCAAAAGAAGGGTGTGAAGTTTCAGTGGACATTGGATTGTGAAAAGAGTTTTCAACACTTGAAGCAATTATTAACAAGTGCTCCAATACTAAGGATTGTAGATCCAAATGAAGACTTCATTGTATGCATTGATGCATTGAAAGGACTTGGTGGAGTCCTCGATCAAAATGGATTTGTTGTATGTTATGAATCAAAGAAGTTGAAGGAGCATGAAAGAAACTATGCCACTCATGATTTGGAGTTGGTAGCCATAGTGCATGCCTTGAGGAAGTGGACACACTACCTCATGGGGAAAAGGTTTGAGCTGAGGACAGACCATAATGGTGTGAAATATTTATTTGAAGAACCAACTCTAAATGCCAGGCAAAGTAGATGGTTAGAATTTCTCAGTGAATATGACTTTGATATAAAACATATCAAAGGGAAAGAGAACAAATTGGTTTATGCACTCAGCAGAAGAGTGCATGAGTTGCATGCTACAACCATAATCATGTACCAATTAGATTTGAAAGACATAATCATAGAGGTTGCAAAATCAAATTTGAAATACAAGGAATTAGTGGAAAAATTACAACAAGGTATTTTGCAGCAGAAAATTGAAGACTATAAGCTATAAAATGATGAAATTCTCATGTACAGGGGCATAATTTATGTATCAAATTCCCAGGAATTGAAAAATCCGATATTGAGAGAAATGCATAATGTACCTTATGTTGGGCACCCAGGTTACCATAAAACCATTGCAGCTATCAAGAGCCAATATTATTGGCTAGGAATGAAGAAAGAAGTTGTTGATTTTATTGCCAAATGTTTGGAATGTCAAAAGGTAAAGGCTGAGCATAGACACTCAGCTGGTTTGCTACAGCCATTACCCATTCCTGAATGGAAATGGGAAATTTTAACAATGGATTTAATCACCAAAATTCCCAGAACAAACAAGAAGCATGATTATATCATGGTAGTGGTGGATAAGCTTACTAAAGTTGCCCATTTTATTCCAGTTAAGCTCACTCACAAGGTAGCCAACATTGTTGATGTTTATATGAGAGAAATTGCTCGAATACATGTTATACCCATGACAATTGTGTCTAACAGAGATCCAAAATTTACATCAAATTTTTGGAAAGGATTATTTAATGGATTTGGAACAAATTTGAATTTTAGTACAACTTATCATCCAAAATTAGATGGACAAATAGAGAGGATGAAGCAAGTGATTGAGGATATCTTGAGGATGTATGTGATGAATAAACCATCAAAATGGGAAGTCTACATACACTTAGTAGAGTTTTCTTATAACAATGGGTACCAAGAATCTCTAAAGGTGAGCCGATTTGAGGCAATTTATGGCAGAAGGTGCAACACACCGGTAAGCTAGGATAACCCAGTAGATAGAGCAGTGGTTGGGCTAGATTTACTCAAGGAAATGGAGGAGCAAATGTTGAAAATAAAACAAAATTTAAAAGGCTACCCAAGACATGCATAAAAGCTATGATGATAAGGGTTGAACTCACAGGGAATTTAAAGTAGGTGACCATGTATTCTTGAAAGTGAAGGCCAAAAAAAGTTCACTGAAGTTGGGAAACTATTCCAAGCTGGTAGCTAGATATTGTGGACCATTTGAAATCCTAGAAAATATTGGTCCAGTGGCTTATATGATTTCATTGCCTACATCTATGTATGCTCATAATGTATTCCATCTATCATTGCTAAATAAATATATACATGATGCTAATCATGTAATGGATTGGAATTTAATTCAGGTGGAGCAAGAAGGCGCTATCCAAGTGAATATGATATGCATTCTGGATAGGAAAATCAAACAGCTCCGGAATAGATCCATATGGCTTGTAAAGTTCCAATGGACCTAGTACATTCCTGGGGACGCTACTTGGGAGCATGAGGATGCAATGCCAGCAGAATACCTACATCTTTTTGAAGATTTTGGAAATCTTACTGATATGTGTATATAATGCACTGAGGACAATGCATAAATAAGGGGAGGGGATTGTAATACCCCTATTCCAAACCCAATTGTAAATGTAAATGAAAATTTACTTAAGCTGGTGAGTTGTTTGATATCATTTTTGTATGCACCTTCCATGGTATAGTGCGCACATGTATTGCGCACTAAAATGATGAAGTGTACACATTCTAGGATACCGCACACAACAAACTTAAGTGCACACGATTTTGAGGCCAGGGAACCTTTGTGTATATGTTGTGTTTTATAGGTTGGTGAGCCAGTTATTATAAGCTAGGAGTCTTATGTTTTGAATTAGGCCAGAGAGCGTAGATGTTAAACGCCAGTGAGCCTATTTTTGTATATGTCTCATCATTAATAAAATACATCGTTGTGTATATACCAACCATGATAAAAGAGTATGGGGGACTAAACTCCACTAGTTAGGGAAAGGGGGGGATAAAAGCTAAGGAAAAGGTCTAAGCTAGGGAGCTTAAGCCAAAAATGAATATTATATTAATAATCCTTAAAGTATACAGTATGAATAATTATTTTATTATAAGTTCTAAGGATGGGGACAAGTGGGTCAAAGTAGCTCCCAACATGACAAGTGTCAAGTTGAGAACATGCATACATATAGTTTGGATTTAGCTCATTTGGCCATTCATTCATTCCGTCATCATTCACTCACTCATGGAGATGTCCTCCCTACCTTTCTGCTACTATCACTATACTTGTACCCGTACCCATACATGTACCTGTACCTGTACCTAGTTAGCTTCGGTGATGGACAAAAGAAGCGGGTTGTCAGGCCTATGGGAGACAAAAGAGGTGGGTTGTCATGCCCATGAGCAATTTCTCTCTAGGTGAGAGAATTGTTGGGAATTGATTCCTGAAGGTGCTAAACTGCAGCTACAGGGCTCTGAGACTTCCTGTCTGACCTATTGTTGAAGCCCTGGAAGGGAAGTGGGGCAGCTGAGGGACTGTTGAGTAGAGAAGGGGCACATTTCCTAGGGTGGGACAGGCATGTGGGGAATGAGGGATTGTAGGTTGTTAGTTTGAATTGGCACCTGTGACGAAGTCTTTCTTGTTGTCTTAGATACATCAGGCTGGTTAGGAATCCCTTTACCCAGGTGGAGTTTAGTCCTATCTCGAGGGTGACCCACTACTGAGAATGATGAACAACGTGGTCTAAGGCTGAGAGGTTTGTGGAAAATCTCACACAGTTGATAATAAAAATGATGTTTCATTAAAATAATTTATTTTTTTTAAATTTAACTATAAACACTAAAAAGAAACATGTTTTAACATTTTTTAAATTTAATCATTTTATTAATTCATAAATTTTCTACCTCGCAAATAAAATAAATTTTAAACTTCTATTAATTAATATTTACACAAAATGTATTATTGTATGTTTTTCTATTCAATTCTATATAACAAAGTGAATATAATTTCAAAACTAACCAAACAAAAAATTATTTGTTCAAAACAATGTCTAATGAAACTCCCTCTTAATCTCATAATTATAAAATTACGATAGAGTTATTGTAAAGATCAATAAAATAAATTTTAAATTTTTATTAATTAATATTTATAAATTATAAATTAATACTCACAGAAATTGGTATTGTTGTATGCTTCTCTATACAATTCTACCTAACAAAGTGAATATAATTTCAAAACTAATTTAACAAAAAATTATTTATTCAAAACAATATCTTATACAATGTCTAATGAAACCCCCTCTTATCTCATAATTTCAAAAATGTGATGGGAATATTGTAAAACAATGTCTATGTTGAGAGATGGAGATGTATTAGCTAATCTTTTTAATCTTTTTATTTTGAGAGATGGAGATGTATTAGCCAATTTTTTTTATTGTGGAAAATTTTCTAACCTGAAATTTATTATTTGATATAAAAATAGAAAAAACTATCATTATTAAGGTATAATGTTATAACTAGAAAATCCACATCTATGATAATTGATATAAAAATGGGAAAAAATAATATTATTGTACGATAATTGATATAAAAATGAGAAAAAATAATATTATTGTATAATGTTATAACTAGAAAATCCACATCTATGATAATTGATATAAAAATGGGAAAAAATAATATTATTGTATGATAATTGATATTAAAATGAGAAAAATTAATATTATTGTAGTAGATAACATTATCAGTTTTAAGGTAAAATTTTATAACTAGGAAATCCTAGGAAATCCACATCGATGATAGTTGATATAAAAATGGGAAAAACTAGTATTATTATAGTAGATAACATTAATATTATTATCCCCGGATGGGGTGACACGTCGGGAAAGAGAGCCACACGGGAGCCAGTCGGGACGTCCCATTAATACATCTACCGGCCGGCGTCCCCTCACCATTCAATTCCGCCATGAATCCTCGCGATAACATTAACCCGACGAGGCCTCTCGCTCGCGGGACTTGTACCAGTCTGGCCAGCACCATTCAAGTGGCAATTATAGCCATGGAGGCTTGGCTCTTGTTATTTTTCATAGCTTGGATTGTTGGAGCGGAGAACCAACCGCTCTGTGGAGCTCTCGCTCCCGCAGAACAGCGAAATCACTGTCGCCTCTCTGCAAACTTGAAGGTGCCAACGACATATCATATAATTCTCGGGGCGACAGGAAGCAGAGCGACCTCTCAGGGGAGCAATTGGAAATTTTATCAGACCTCCATCATGCCAAGACTGCGCGGTACACCACGAAGAGGAGCGGCATGGTACGCCGCGAAATCCAGGAGGAAGCGGAAACAACAATTCGAGGCAGCTCTCGCCATGGCCACTCGACGGAGGAAAGCGCGACCACGAACGTCGCCCATGGCGTACGTGGTCGAGGAGATTCCAGAAGGAGGCATACCAGAGAGCATTCCGGAATACCTGATGTTTACTGTACCTGAAAATTGGCACCCGCCTTCAGACTTTAGCCAAGGACGATGGCCCTTATCTGCTGGCGATAAAGTAGCCCCACAAGATGGCAGCTCCAAAGCACCACACCCGCCCTGCTATATCAAAGAAGAGAGACCCTCTGACTCGTTCCAAAAGGCGGAGAAGGACAAGCCAAAGGGGCACGACAAGGATTTCAATGAAGGCAACAGTCAGGACCAGCCGCCCTCAACCAATTGGGACTGCCTCAGTCTCATCTTTGAGATCAGAATCCTGCTGGGAGACCAGACCTTTCGGCCAGCAAGGATAGAACAGCGACTGGACATGCACTTCGCAGCTCACTCCCGGACACATCCGAGGCGCCAATGCCCCACTTGCGCGCGTGCATACGCCTTCCCAGCTGGATGGAAGATCACAGAGGACCAGCTCAAATGCGATGGATAGCAGGTTAATGGAAGTCCAGACTTGGTTTTGTTTTCCTACTTAGTTATTAGCTCGGCTTTGAGCCTTCTAGCTTACAGTCTTGTTAGAAAACTTATGATACTTAGTTGCATTTTCAAACCTGCCCGTCCTGGTTTCCTCCGGGCAGGACGTGGCAGGGAAAAACTTAGTTATTTTTAGACCAGGGTGACATTTGGCATGGGATGTCCAGCTGTCCCGGTTTCCTATGTAGGCGGGACAACTGGCATCCCAAGCAGCTCTTTCTTTTTGTACATTTTGGCTAAAGTAATATAACAGGTCCCACCCCCTTTTTATTTAAAAAAAAAACATTAATATTATTATAGTAGATAACATTAGTTTGTAAAACTGGAAAACACTATCTATGATGCCAACATGCCGATTAAGAGATTGTTGAAATGATAAAAGAGTTTATGTGAATCAAATAATTCACCAAATCATGATTTTATGCAGAGAAACGTTTGTTTGTTTTTGTTTTTCGAAAAAAAATTGTAGGTTCATCAATGCCATAATTTTTTATTTTAAAAGAAATATGAGAATCTTTCAAAAATAAATAAGTAAAATTAAGGTAAGTATACTTTTATTTTATTTATAATTTTTCAATCTAATTAATTAATATCAGTAAATTTTTATTTTATTTATAATTTTTCAATCTAATTAATTTAAATTGTTTTTCTAAGTTTTTTAATTCCTTTCACTACATTTATCAAATAATAAAAAAATCGTTTCTCTATAATGTAATTCAATGTATAATAAAACATAAAAATATGGTTAACCTTTTTCCACTATCAATATTTTCTATCAAAGTCAATCCAAATAAATATTTCCTTATGTTTTTGTAATTTTGTAAATGAATTAAAATAAAATACATGAAAAAAAATATCTCTAAAATAAAACAATGATTATGATCTAAAAAAATTTTAAAGAATTTCTTCTACGTTTCAAAATGCGTTTAAAACAAATACATCATGATATAAACTATTGCACAATCATTTCAATCATGAAAACAATCTTTAATACCCATTGTAAACAACGACATAAAAATATGTGTTGTTCACGATTTAAAAATAAATATCTCTTAAATAAAACTATGAATCCAAGAATGCCAATCGAAATAAATTTCAAAGCTTTTCTTTGTATCTTAAAATGGAGCATAAAGAACTAACATAAGTATCTTTTAAACAAAATTATGAAGAAATAGAAATAGTTAGAGTAAGATTTTTTTTTTTCTATATCTCAAAATGAGTTAGATCCTGAATATATCATTATATCATTTGACATTTAACTTTGTAATTTTTTGGATGAAAGGATTAGAGTAATTATGTTTTCAAGGCACATTTTAGTGGTGGGTTTTAGTTTGGAGATTTGGGGTTTGGAACCTTTCAGATATATTTTGAGATATTAAACGACACTTTTATGGTCAAATATTTGAGAGCATAGCTTCCCTTCCCTCTACTTTGTTATTCACATCTATACCTTTCCAATGGTGCAAAAATCACCTCAATCAGAGTTTGTATGCGAAAGTTATGCCTCCCGTAAGTTGACCTACCTTATTGACCACCATGGTACCAAGTGAATGCCACATCAGTGCCCTTTACTCATATGTGGGGATAGTCACTTGTAGACTTTCAAAAATATTAAAGAAGCTCTAAAACCTAAGCACTAATTTAGGTTTGAGGTATCCAAAAGCCTTAATCCTAGGCAACTATTAAACTATGTTAAATATTGGGCCGCTAGGAGGAGAGAGTGGTTCCATTCTTTTAGCAATGTACTTGTTCCATAGCTTAGCAGAGAATCTAGGAGTGGGATTCAAGAGAATAATAGAGGAGGAGGAAGATTTTGTTGCAACCATTCATGCCACATTGTCATAGGAGACTCCATAGTGAGTGTCCTTTTCTTTTTTCTTGCATTTTCATAACTAAAGAAAAGATAGCAGAGCACATGTTTTATCCTATTTCAAGTTTCCTAAGATACATCTTGTGTTCATTTGTGTGGATGGTGTGTTCATTTTCTTGTTTTCATTTTTATATTTAAGTTATTTTCATAAATTTGAGTAATAAGCTAGTGATAATAAATATGAGATCTAAGAAAATAACCTTACACAATAAAATGTTTTAGCGTAAATCAAGATATGTTGTGACGAACTATTCTAGTAGAATATATACGTGAGTTTATGATTCATTTAAAAAGAAAAATATATCAAAATAATTATCTCTTAAATAAAATTGTGAAAAAATAGAAACAATTAGGTATAATCTTCATTTGTTTCTTGATAATGTAACAGAAACAATCATCATTCATTCAAAATAGAAATAGTGAATGGAGTGAATACGTGGCATCACACAATGGAACCCCTTGATGAAGGTTTCATTGTTAATTAATATTAATGAAGCTCATTAATGACTAACATACATATTAAGAAACATGTGATTGTTTACCTAGAAAATCCCAATAGTGCATATGAAAGTGACGATGAAGAATATTCAAGAATTAATGCATGGTGTCCATGAATTTCATCTTGGTCATTCAAATATTCATTAATCATCCTGAAATTTCAAATGGAGGATTCCTATGAATTAATAAATAAGAAAACTCAAACTTTGAAGAATTACAATGGCTTTGAGAGATATAAAAGTCAAACTATAGACTCAAATTTTTCTCATATGGGAATTACATGTGACCATATGTCTTGAGGGGTTATGCTCCTCATTGCCCCCTCTTCATTGAGGGATTGTAATTCAATCCCAAAACAAGAAGGGATAATACAAAATATGATATGGACACATACGGTTTGATAAATAAGAGACCTTAAACTTTGATCAATTAAAATGGATTTTAAGGGATATAAAGGTCAAATTACAATTTCATTTTTTTCTCATATGGAAACTACATGATCTGTAAGTTGTCATGGATATTTCACTGGAACAATTCATCATAACAAATCTGATAAATCAAACTGAAATATACACTATGAAGGTTAAATTCCTTTAGATTCCAGAATATTTAGTTACTCATTTTTTGTTTATGCATGAAATAGATAGAATGCGGAAAATAGAGAATAGTTAAACACAATCACACACCATCTGCAAGATAACACAAATAGTTTCTCTAGGAAACCTTTATAGGAGAAAACACAGCTAGAAGGTGAGGCTGCTCTGCTCTCTTTTCTCTGGTATGGAAATCATACAAGTACAAAGGAGAAGGAAATATCTATGGAGTTACATGAGACCTATGGCCTATTACGCTACTATAGAACATTAACCCCATATGTTATGCTCTCTAATTTCCCACTCCCAGTTGTTCTGCTATTCTATGGAACAAAAGACAATAACATAGAATGGAACCCCTTCTCCTCCTAGTGGCTCGGTATTTAAGCCATCTAGGGGTATGTGTTTTACTTCCTCAACCCTCAATTGTGATATGGTTTTGAACCTTCTAGAATCCTTTTGAAATTACATACATGGATAGCCCCATAATAATGAGTAACGGGGGAAGATGTGACATCCTCTCGTACCATGGTGGTCAACATGGTAGGTCAACTTGCGAGAGGCATAACTTTTGCATACAACCTCTGATTGATGCATGGTTTGCACAATTAGATAGGTCTCTGAGTGTAGAACACTGTCTAGGGTGTGTGTGTAATTTTCTGACTCTAGAACCCCAAAAAATGTTTTTTAATGACTTAAAATGGAATTGGAAGGTTTCGGACCCTAATTTTTTAAACTGGGATCTGCCACTAAAATGGCCCTGCAAGCTGATTCCTCCTAAATTTTCCACTCTAATAGAATGGAGATAGATGACAAAAAATATAATGATCCAATCCACATCATACCTCTCCATTTAGGGAGGCTTTTGGTACCCAAAATATTTACTAAAGGAGGTGAGGAATTTTTTCCTCTACCTTCTCCCTAGAATACCACGTTTTTTTTCCAAGAAGTTTTCCTTTCAACCCAATATGCCAAAGGCCATGTTTCCCCTATCTTATAGTTCTGAACCATGTCTATAAAATGGTGTCCTCTTCCAAATTTGCATGAGAAACTGGTGCTAAATCCTCTATGGAATTTAGGACCTGCTCCTCCTCATAATTCAACATGGAGAGATCATAGAGTTTGAGATTCTCCACATTTACTATTGATTGAATGCACATGTATGGGGGTAAAATGAGTCTATAGGAGTTATCTCCCACCTTTTCTAATACATCAAAAGGAACATACCACAGAGCCCTGATTGTCTTGTCAGGACCATGTAGCCTTTCCTTATTCAGCTATAACGATACTCTGTCTCCCACTCTAAATGTTCTCTATGTTTGGTGTTGGTCATGTCTAGCCTTGTATTTTTACTATGACTTCTTCAATGTCTCTTATACTTGCAAATGTATCTTCCTGGTCTTCTCAACAATTTTTTCTTCCTTTGATTCATCTCCTATGATGTCCTCCCTCAATCCTCCTTGTTGTCCATATAGAACATCTAAGGGTGAAGGTGGAAAACATCCAAAGAAAGTTTCAAAAGGTGACTTACCAATATACGTGTAGACTACTCTGTTATAATACTGTTGTATATAGATCAAATTTTCATCCCAAATATTTGGATGCTTTTGATTGTAACCCCTCAAAATTTGCACCAAATTCCTATTGACTAATTTTTTTTCCCATCTATATGTGGATGGAATGTTGTAGACCTCTTCAACTTAGTGTTTATCTTCTCCCACAATGTAGTCCAAAATGCACTGAGAAATTTGGTATCTTTGTTTGAAATGTTTCCCCTTGGTACCCCAAAGTGCACCCATTCCTATTCAAAGAACAAGTTTGTTACTTCCTATCCCATTATGGTCTTTTTACAAGGCATGAGAATGCACATCTTGTTGAACCTTTCAAATACTACAAATATATAGCAATGTCCCTTCCGGGTTGTTGGTAACCCTCCCAAAAAATCCATAGAAATGCTTTCCCGAGGTCGAGTGGTTATAGGTAAGGGATGGTATAGACCTTGCTTCCTATTACCACGCTTGCTAGTACAATAAACTATACATCCTCTAATATATATTGCTACATCTTCTTGCATTATGGGTCAATACACATACCTCTATAAATTGACAATTGTTCACCTTTATGGAAATAGATCTTGTCGATCTTTTAGAGTAAATAATTTTGTAAATGATAGTCATCCTTTTTATCACCTTATTCTATATGAATTTAGCCCTGTACCTGTTGAAACACTTCTTTGAAGTCCTCATCTTATATATATGCATATTTGTATGTATCATGGGTAAAAGGATCCATGTGCATCTGAGTTCCCAAAGTTGTAATATTGGATGTGGGTGGTCATGAAATCATGTCTTCCAACTTGTTTGTGTTTCCCCTCATATACTTGATGTCTAGATGAAATTGTTGTAAAAACACCATCCACTTGTAATGCATGGTTTGTTGTATTTTACTCTTGCCCTATAAATATTGGAGTAGTTGGTGATCTATGTGAATTATGGTCTCCTTTCCCATAAGAAAGTGCTTCCACTTCTTGACAGACTGAACCAGAGAATATATGTCCTTGTCATATGTAAGGTAGTTGAGAACCGCCTCATGAAATACTTCATAATGATAGTAGACATGCCTTCCTCCCTACGTCAGTATTTCTCCCAACCTCCCATGGAATACCCACTTGCATTTGTCTCCACTTCGAAGGGATTTTGAAATTTTGATAGTGCAAGCATTGGTGCTTGACTAATGTTTCTTTTTAGCTCATCAAATGCCTTCTACTGATTCTTCCTCCACTGGAAACTCTTTCCACTTGCTGTTATGGCATGGAGTGGCACAACTACTGCTGAAAATGAAGCTATGAACTTCTGCAAGTATTCTGTTGCAAAAAAAAAAAAGTCCTAAATTTAGTGACACTTGTAGGAACTAACCATTTCATGATGGCCTCCATCTTTGTGGGATCTATGTTGAGTTACCCTCCATCGATCACATACCCCAAATACACCAAAGACTACTGAGAAAACTCACATTTATTGATATTGGCGAGCATTTCGTGTTTTTTTAGAGTCTCTAACACCTACATAAGATGTGATATGTGCTCCTCCCAGGTAGCGTTATAAACCAATATATCATCCAAATAAAAAATAACAAATGAATCTAGATAAGGGAATAAAACATCATTCATTAGTCTCATAAATGTAGCTAGTGCATTGCATAAACCTAATGGAATAACCAACCACTCATACAAGTATTTCCTTGTATTGAAGGAAATATTCTAGGTATCTTATTATTTGACTCGTACCTAGTGATATCTTGATTTCAAATCCATATTAGTGAAGTACTTGGCATGCTGAATTAGTCCAATAGATCATCAATCCTTGGGAGAGGGTATTGTTGGGCCCTTCGTTTTTGAGAAAGAATTGCGTAAGTTTTGATTAAGCATGAGTCGTGCAACCTCCATCAGAGGCTAGAAGGAAGAATAACAGAAAATAGTTGTGGAAGCCACCGCAACCCTAGCTAAGAAACAAACAGTTGCAACAGAACAAGAAGACATAACCCAACTATATATAGGACATAATATAATTGTAAAAGAGTTAGTTAGTTGGTTAATTGGTTAGGTTGGGTTGGTTCATGTCTATTGGAATCGTCCAAGGGTTTTGAGAGTTTTTTGGTTGCTATTTGTTGCTAGTTGTTGTAAATCAAGAAGAGTAGAGTCTGGAATGAACAAGATCTTCCAACTGGGAAATCAAAACTTTATGGCTAAGGCCTGAAGCCAAGAGTCTGTACTGAACATTTCTATGTAATTCTGAGTCTGTGATGTAAGAAAGATCTTTAAGATAATATGATGAAGGGATAAATTTTCAAAATCTAATGTGTCTTTACATGCTTTCTTATGCATTACAGTGTTTCATCATAGCTTATGAGTTCTAATTGATGATTCTATGTTTAACTGTTGCTCGCAATGTATGTAGGTCTGGTTATTGCATTTAGATGTTTTCGATCTGATAATGTTGATTGTGTAAGAATAGGAATGAGTTATGAATGCTCTATGGATCTTCCTTAGTCTTCTCCCTACCCTTCCCTATCTATTTGTCTCAACAACGCTTTGGGTGAGACTTCTTCTCTTCAGAGGGGATGAAAATACCAGTGCTCTAGAATACACGGTGCCTTTTGTTGGTAACCTGAGAAGAACCCTGGTCTGAACAAATTCGCACCAACAAAATGGTTCTGTTGTCGGGACCTGTATTAAAAGGGAACTTGTAGGAAGAATGCTACCATCGATCCATAGATCCGGGATTGAGAAATGGTGGGAAAGAAACTGTAATGCCTTCATATGGAAAGAAGCAGAACTAAGAAGAAAATAGGTGGGAACTACTCGAGAAGAGATATTTTACTCAGAAAGATCAAGCGACCAGTACGAGATTTTCTGGGTTAAATTCCCGGAAGAATTTTTTCACTGGATCAAGAGGCTCCAAGAAGCTCCAAATTTCGAAGGATGGGTGAAGAAGATATGCGTATGGGATACCGACAAGTTAGCAGCACTCCAGAGGCTAGATTGCACAGTCACGTGGGCCGTAGATTTTTGGGTTACTACCACGATAGAAGGATACATAATTGAATTTGCAGTTGAGAACCACCAGTATTTCTCACGGGAAGAAGAAATTTTCAAGAAAAGAGATAGGGGAAGACTTTTAAGAGACATTTCCCTTGTGGATTAAAGCCTTCTTGGTGGAGGAAGGGATGTTGATTATGTCCCTGACCGAGATGGTAGTGTAAACACCCTCTCTTGGGGTAGGGAGAGACGAGGTGAGAGTCATGGCATGTCAGAGGGGAAGGGTTCTTTGACAAATGGGGGGGAAACGAAAAGAAATGGATTCAAGAGATGAGAGAGCCTTGAAGAGAACTGCCATAGTTGAGAAGTGGTGGCGCGGAAATATCAAGAAAGCTGCAAGATAGTCTAAAAATTTGAGGAGAGAAGGAGGATCAAGAGAAATAGAGGAAAGGCAGATGGAAGAACTATAGAGGATGAGAAGACAGAATGACTGGCCATTCAAAGATTAAACGAAAGAGAAGCAAGGAGAACAAGAAGTCCCCAGGAGGCGAGAAAAGAAGGAGAAAGCATAGATGTAAGAGAGGAGGAAGCCAGTACGAATCTTGGAGGAGAAAGAGAAGATTCAACCCCGATAACAGGATAGATCGAGAGTCTGGCCGAAGAGATCGTTTAAGTGGAAGCTAATGATACCCCCCATATCAAATAAAAATTCCCCGAAGCCAGTGACACCAACCCTGAATCACCCATACCCCAAGTGCCTTCTATACAAGCAGTAAGTTCGACACTACCTTCTCATGCAAATTTTGTTCTAGTACAATTAGCTAACTAGACACAACCTGGAAGTGTGAGTATAGGGAGGATATTGGGATCCCCTGGTAGATCACAAGCAGGACCGTTAGGGTTCATACTGATACAAACAATAGGATCAACAATGGCCAGCCATGCAGGAGGGTCGAATGCCCAATACCCATAATTTTGGGTAAGGGAGATGAAGACATTGAACAACACTGGTTCTTGTGTGAATCCATCTAGAGATCTAGAGGGACACTGGATGCGAACAAGTTGGTCGAATTCTAGACTACCTTGAGAGGTTGTGCTCTCAAATGGTACATGAATATCATTGAACCAAGAGTGTCAGGGACGCAATTTCAAGCGTTCACACTTGACTAGGTACGTATGAGGTTCATAGCAGAGTTCAAACTGCCTTAGTCAAAACAACATGCTCTGTCTAATTTGTGCAAGATCCAGCAGAGGGAAGGTGAATCATCTTGGAGTACAACCAGAAGTTCAAATATTCCATAGGGAGGTTGGCACACCCAATCCATGAAAAACATCAAAGAGAGTGGTACATTCAAGGATTGCTACCCCTGACTCGGATTCCACTAACACAACAACGAATAGCCACGTTAACAAATGCCTTGGAACAATCAATGAAGATTGAAGCCATGGCAAGATACCCTAGGAAATTGAGAGTAACTTGACCCCCAATAGATTCAAATCTAATGCAATTACAAGGACATATATCAACACTTACAGAAAACATTCAGGAGCTAACAATATCTAGACCAGGACGACCACAGGTTTGGTGCACTGGATGCTATATGAAAGGTCATTTGGCGACTGAATGTCCGCGAATGAGAGGAATGGGATCTCCTCAAAACTTGATGATAACCCCACCAGGACCTACAGGAGGAGTTGCGCAAGTATCGATGAACCCACCATTCCATCACCCCACCTCATATCACGCTTTCCCAGGAGGACATGAAGCACCAACAACGGAATATTATGAGATTTTCTTAACCCACGACCATGGACTGAGATAGTGCCCCATCATGCAGAAATATTCAATGGTACCAAACGCAGTCCACTATGAGTTCTGTGCATCTACCACACATACTACCAATCAATGTAGGGCATTGGATTCACTTGCGGATAGGCTAGACAAAACAACATTCAGGGTAAATGAGAACCCTCAAGGACCAGGACGAGGTCAAGGAGGTGGAACTGGAGGAGATTTTAGAGGGGGGAGAACTAGGGGAAGAAGACCGCGCAGATGTTATAACTGGGATGAACAAGGTCATTTGGCTAGAGATTGTCCTCATCCAAGGCGACCATGGTGCTCTCACTACAGAATCAATGGACACGCAATTGAAGACTGCCCAGAGCTAATTGAAAAATGGGAATACATGGTACGTCAGAGAGGAACTAACCTTATCAGTTCAGATATAAAAATGATTTCTAAGGGACAATTACCAAATCTTAACATCGTCACTCGAGGAGGCACGAAGACAGGAGATGATGTTGATACTATACCTCAGATTCAAAATGTAGCACCTAAGGGAGACATGTATGACCCCCTAAAGAAAAAACAGTTCTTTAAAGATTCCATAGAATTCATCCAGAACATTCCTAGTTGTGAAATGCAAGAGGATCCCCCTCAGCCAGTTGTATATCCTAAAGTAGCACAAGTACCTACTTCACCCCCTACACGCAGAAACCCTGTAGGAATACCAAGACAACCTGAGAAGCCTCAAAACACAGTTGACCTCTAGTTTCAATTGTTCTCTGACATTCTGGGGGATGATCATCTAACAAAGAAATTGTGCAATGCATTGTATCTAGTCTTAGGGAATGAAGAAACTTCATAAGCAAGGATTTGAGCTAACCTTCCTGAGAACAGTACTCAGAGAGTGCAATGAAAAAAAGTAAGAACGGGAAAAGAATTTTGACTGATAGCCTAGTTAGATGACTTTGAAATTAAGGACGTCATGTTGGACCTAGGGTCAAATGTTAACTTTCTGCCCAAGAAGACCTAGGAAGCCTTAGGAAAACCAAGACTGACATATTCCCCAATTCAGTTAAGAATGGAAAACCAATGTTGTATATTTCCCATAGGAAGATTGGAGAACGTGGAAATTGATGTAGTAGGAGTAAATACAGTGGAGGGCTTTGAAGTCATTGAGATCATGGGAGACAAGGACCCATACCCTACACTACTTGGCATCAATTGGGCCTACGACAACTATGCAGTAATTGACTTAAAGAAAGACACCATGACTTTTGAAGCTGGGGGAATCAAGGTAGTTCAACCTTTGGACCCATATGTAGGACCCAGATACACAGAACCAACAAAAAATAATATGGAAAGATAATACCTAGACCAGTTGTACATCATAACAACCGGGACAAGAAATGATTATATAAACCCAACTGTGGATGGATCAGTAAGCTGGCGAAGTATACAGTTAGTAGACAAAGATTCAGAACTGGCTTATGATAGTTGGAAACAAGGTTTGTACGAAATATTCTCAAGAAGATGCACAACTGTCAGAATGACCAAATGGAGTGGGATCGAGGTTAGGAGACACCCAGTATACGATGGCACCTTAGATCTAGACAACGTTTTGCAGTATATGGAAGAAATTGTGGGAGAAGATCAAAGAATCTTTGTACTAGATATATCTTTTTAGAACACCCCTACCAGATTATGGGCCATGCATAAAGATGCACTCAGAAATTGGGATGAGGTGAAGCAAGCTATCCAGTATAGGTTTGGGCACAAAGAGAAGTTGGAATCAGAAATGCAGATGAATCTCCAAGTTGTGCAACCGTCCAATGAAGAATCAGACCCTAGAATACACATTCAATAGTGCATGACATAGTGGTAGGCTGCAGAGATACCCTCTCACATCTGGATTTAGGTATAACCCCATTCTCTAGGCCCAATCCCGAAATCTTGGTTCATACATGAGGAAACTAGAAGACAGACTAGCGATTGGCAAACACTGGCAGCTCAATTTTGGAAAGACTTCTCCTTTACAAGTAAGTACCCTGAGCTTGAACTAGTCCTGCAAAAGATTAGAGAACTTATTTTTACAGCCAATCATGATAAGAGATCAGACTTTGTAGTGTGTCCCAAGCATACCCTAGAAGTTCATACTAAACTCCACTTACCCTTGATCGAAAATCCCATAGAATTCTATCCGATTAGCAAAGATTTAGAAAGCCTAGATGAAATAGAATAACTAAGAAACCTAGCCATCAAAGAGACCGAGGGGAACAGAGAAATCCAAAACACCATACCTAGCCAGACCGATAGCTCCTACAATCACCCATTAAAATTGTAGAGACTCAACATAGGGACCGAAGAGAAACCCAAAATAACTTTGGTGGGCAATTACTGAGACAAGCAAACCAGTCAGAAAATATAGAGTTTACTATGGGAATACGAAGATTTGTTCCCAAAGACTTTTTCAGAATTGAAGGGGATCAAAGGAGTTATGGGAGAAATGAATATAGAGTTAAAACCAAGATCCAAGTCTGTCAGACATAGGCCATATCATCTTAACCTGAGAGTAAAAGAGAAAGTTAAGAAGGATATTGATAAAATGCTAGAAGCCCATCTCATTTTTCCAGGAGAAGAAGCAGAATGGGTCAGCTCGATAGTCATTCAAAGAAAGAAAGACACTGAGGATATTAGAGTCTATGTGGACTACAAAAGCCTCAACTCTTCCTATGTGCATGACCCTTTCCCAACACCCTTCACTGATGAGGTCCTAGAACAGGTTTTGGGGAAGGAAGCATACTCATTTACTGATGGATTTTCAGGATACCATCAAGTTAGGATTGCTAAAGAGGACAAGAGGAAAATCCTCTTCATTACCGAATGGGGATCTTTTGCATACAATGTGATGCCATTTTGTTTAAAAAATTCCCCTGTAGTTTTCTCCAGGATTGTGATAGCATCCTTTAGAGAGTTCATTCACAAGTTCATAGAAGTCTATATGAAAGATTGGACAATATATAGCATGCTTAAGGAACATGTAGCACTGCTAAGGCTAATGTTCGACAGATGCAGAGAGCTGCAAATATCGTTAAATATCAGGAAGTGTATCCTCTGTGTGCCACACGGAAATCTATTGGGCCACATAGTCTGTCAAGAAGGAGTATCGGTGGACCCAGCTACATTTTTGGTCATTATGAATATGCTGCCACCTACGAGTGCTAAACAATTTCGCTCCACACTCAGACACATAGGTTACTATCGTAGGTTCATCCGAAGATATACCAACACTACTGCACCTCTGGAAAACCTCCTGAAAAAGGATAAAATGTTTCTATGGACTCTCGAGTGCAACAAATCATTCGAAACACTTAAGGAGAAACTCATCACAACATTGATTCTGATATTCCCAAACTGGGAGAAGGAATTTAACGTCCATGTGAATGCTTCAGGAATCGCTTTAGGAGCTATTTTAACACAACCAGGAGATGGAGCTATGGATCACCTGATCTACTTTGTGAGTCGGAAGCTGTCACAAGCAGAGCACAACTACACAAAAATAGAATGGGAAGGCTTAGCAATGATCTACGCTTTACAAAAATTTAGATATTATCTATGAGGGTCTCATTTTAAATTCTTTACTGATCATTCAGCACTAAAATACCTAGTTAACAAACCTGTGTTGGAAGGGAGAATTTGCAGATGGCTTCTGTTATTTCAAGAATTTTCCTTTGACGTCATCATTAAACCAGGACGATGCAACGTCAAACTCGACCATCTATCCAAGATAGAGTCAGGAGAAATCAGTGGAGCAGTCGATGACCAGCTCTTAGATGCACATTTATTCAGGATCGAGGCCATACCAGCATACCTGGAGGACATAGAAATCTTTATCAATATAGGGACATGCCTTGAAACATATTACGCAACCCAAAAATTTCATATGGTCATCAGAGTAGCATATTATCATTTGATTACCAGGCAATTGTATAAACTAGGGCTAGACAACATCCTCAGATGATGTGTCCTAGATCACGAAAGGCAAGATATACTCTGGGAATTTCATTGAGGAATTGCAGGAGGACACCTAGGAGGAAAGGAAATGACACAGAAAGTTCTACAGGAAGGAATTTGGTGGGCAACACTTTTCAAGGATGCAAAAACATATGCTAGATCATGTGATTTTTGTCAACGGGTGGGCAAGCCGTCATGCCAAGATGAATTACCACTACAACTAGTTAGATCTCTACAGGCATTTGAGAAATGGGCAGTTGACTTCATTGGACCAATAAACCCCACAACCAAACATTCGAAGGAAAGATACATCATTACCGCAATCGACTACCTTACTTGTTGGGCCGAAGTAGTAGTGGTACAAGACTATTCGACGGATACGACCGCCAAGTTCATTTTTGAGCATATCATTACTCTCTTTGGATGTCCCAGGAGTCTAATCAATGATCAGGGATCTCACTTCATTAGCATCACTATAGCAACACTTACCATAGAATTTTTTATTCAACATCACAAGAGAATTCCATACCACTCACAGGCCAACGGAACAGTCGAAGCCTTCAACAAAATCCTAGAAAAGGGACTAACAAAAGTTTGTTGCGCAAACTGAGAGGACTGAGATGAGAGAGTTCTAGCGGTACTATGGGCCTACAGGACAACCATAAAGAAAATCCACAGATACACATCGTTCCAGTTGGTTTACGGAAAAGAGGCAGTGGTTCCCGTAGAGTTCATCACCCCAAGCCTGTATATTGCACAAGCCACATGTACGACAGATGAAGAATTAGTGGTGTAGAGACTTGCAGAGCTACAATAACTCGAAGAAACTAGATTTTTGGCAGAATTCCATCAGCCGGTTGAAGAGGCAAGATAGAAATCTTGGCATGACCGCCACATTAAAACCAAGGTATTTATACAAGGGGACAAGGTGTTACTCTATGACAACCGATACCAGATGCACCCTGAAAATATGTGTATGCACTAGTTGGGACCCTTCATCATTTCAGAGATCTGACCATCAGGAGTAGTCCAACTCACGCAACTGGATGGTATGCTATGATTGATATGGGTGAATGGAGCTCGCATGAAGCCCTACTTCTCTCAAAACTAGGAATAAGGGAAGTTGCTCCAATCCGACAGAGCTTGTACAATAGTTAGATTTGAGTTTCGTTTTTCTTTCTAAAAATTTTGTAAATTTTGTTAATAATGTTCATGTGCACAATGTTGCGCCATAAAACATAGCTCAGTTGTGTTGTTTAAGTGTTGGTTGATATAGAGATGATGACACAATAGTACAGAACCTGAAGTATGAAAAGTCCACTAATGACAATCATAAAAAATGACGGGGACAACCTTTGTAGTCGAAGGGGCCACGCACCCAAATCCAATCTGAGTTAAAGGCCATGCAAACCCTGTCTAGTCACACCCTTTATTTCCATTCTGGTACTCTCAATGTCGCTCGTTAAGCAATAAAGCCGCATTATACCAAGATTCCATTGAACTTTGTGCCAAGACACCCACTCGTCAAACAGAAAGGTCTCAATTCGGCTACGTCCCTATTCCACTCAGACGAGTAAATACCAAGATCGACCAATCGGATTTCCCTTGAGAAAACCATCCCGTCGGAAAACTCACACCCTGTTGTGTCTATACGGTCATGATAAGGAGCAGTGATTTCTAAAACTTACCCGTTAAGCCCAACATAGAACTCTCAGAACTCATCTAAGAATGTATTGTTTCAAAAAAAAAGCATAGTCATCTCCACACTCAGCAGTGCAAACTGGTTGGGACCATTGCAAAAGTCGAAGACATAGCCTAGCTCTTATCTACCATAGATGTGTGAATGTCGAGAGCCACAACAAGATGAAGAGCCATTACAAAAGAAGCAGTACCAAATGAGTTATGCGACCCTCGGGTCGAGATTGTAGGTGACCTCAAAGGGAAGGTAGAGCATGTTAAGTTGCTCGACCTTGACCTCACAGAATCAATGTTATTTCCACAGATTCATCCATACGTCTTTTGGGAGTGATATCTAGATGGAACCGTAGATATGCACTTTATAATGAAAAAGGAGTTCATCAATTTGTTTAACTCCACCATCATTAACCTCAGAGACTTACCAGTCTTGGGCACCACAGGCGAAATCGCACGCTGCACAAATTTTTTTATCAGCAGAGTGCATGATAGAAGTTTATGGTTGGATAAGCAGTATCCAATCCATGCATAGGATATCCAACATCTTACTGGACTATCCTTCGTGGGAGAGGATGTGTCAAAGGGATTTCAGAGCCCTAACAAGCATGGGAAGAAGAAAGGTGAGCTTAGCCTGTATGAGAATTTTAACACCAAGCGAGGAGGACGCACAACAGTCATTGAGCCAATATTGCATGAAACAGTCCAGACTGGCTACTACGTCATAGCCAACAAGGTTATAAGGTCCTATTATAAGGGAGAATTCACTTTAGATTTGTTATCAGTTTCCAACTTCTGCAATCAGGGAGTAGTGTTCAACTGGTGTAGTTTCCTAGTGGAGGAACTACTAGTCACTTGCGAAGAGGCACAGAAGAAAGGATGCACCTTTACCTATGGATTCCTACTTACGGTATTTTCAATGCTCTAATGGAAGTCACCGATGGGAAGAAAACCAGCAATACCGGATAAAGGGCACCTGGTGAAGATGTTCGAGCCATGGAAGTCCAGACCAGACTCAGAGAACACAGCACTCAACAACGCAACATTTTCCAAGTGGTACAATGCTATGATATATGCAAAGCAGAGGCCACGCATCTCACAGGAGCTCCTCAATAACAACATGAGGAATATCACCTTTAGCATGAACTGACACAACACATGCATCTGGCCGAGACATGCCAGTCAGGAACATTTCCATACAGGACTACTACCATTCTATTTGGATGAGGAAGCATTCGACAAGGAGGTCATGTCATGGCCTAGAGTTAAACGTGGACCACACAAATTAGGATTGCATTACATTTTTCTGGCCGAGCTAAGTAAAAAAAAAAGACAAGGCAGTAGGAGAGGGACCGAGCTAAGGCCCCGAGCAGAAAAATCTAGACGCTCTAAAACAGACTGACTCCGAGGAGGAAGAAGAAACACTACAACTGGAGTGGAGGAAAATACCACCCCCCCCACAGTTTCCAACCAATGCCATGCTATCAGGTGCGCAGGTCAACCATATGTTGGTCACTCTGCTTGCCACCAAATCGATGGGGAAAGGCCCACAACAAGAGTCTCACCGAAAAAACCCCTAAACCCAAAACCCCTTGCATCTATTGCTCCCCGGACTCGCACCATGACCAAATCCACCACTATCATTGACATCCAAGATGACTCAAACCCTAAAACAATCCCGTCAAAACTCATCATTGAGTAGCCTCCACCACCACTCCAACTACCAAATCTCCTCATCATCACTCCACATCATACTATAACCTTAGAGAAGATGCAGCTCGACTAGACAACTATAGAATCCCCCAAGCCTAGCTTATAAATCCCCAACCGTAACCCCAAAGTCTCGGAGAAAAGTACGATGTTAGATGTTTTGAATCCGAGCAAGCAAGAACAATAGCCTGAGTCTTCCACACAAGAAGAAGCCACCAAAAGTAGAGAAAAGCCAGAAGCCAACCATAATGAGCAAATAACCTCACCCCCCAAGGTTGAGGATGCCCAAGAAATCATGATGCATGATGTAGAAGTATCGGAGGACACGGAGATACCAGATGTGCCTAATGAGCCAGACTCAATAATGGACCAGGATACGACAACCATATGAGCGCAAATGGAGAAAGTCCTCCAGAACCCCCAAGAATGTACAAACTTGATGCATCTCTACATATCTAGAACAAAGGTCCTATCACTTCTTCCCGAAGATCTAAGATTGAGGATTACACCAGTGCCACCAATGGAAGAGGGAGTAGAAACCCGTTCAGACCACTCAACGGCCAGCAGACTCCCTTTACAGACAAGAGCACCCATTGATGCAGCTCCGTCATCCACCAACCTGGTATAGTGGCCAGCATCACAATTGTTCAGACTAATCAGAGCCTCCATAGACCAACTAGAGAAAAGGCTCCAAGATGTTAAGAGCTCAACCGAGCTCACCAGAAAAGAACAGTTATATGCACAAACATGTAGAATGGAGGAAAAACATGATCGACTCCTATCCCAACGCAAACTGGAAAAGTGCAGGAAAAACTTGCAGAAGCCTAGCCGAAGATTCAGAGGTTTGTGCCCAACCTACCCAAAGCTAGCGAGATAAGAGAACCAGAGCAACAGATTGATTTGTTACAAGAGGCATGGACACATATCACGACACGCACAGAGAAGATACAAGAAAAGTTACAACAAGTCCAGCAAGAAGCAGAACAACAACCTCGACAGCTGCAGTAAAAAATGTAGAAGATCATACTGCAAGGAAACAATGCCTGAGTGACACTACATAAACAGACAGTAGACTAGACTAGAATATTCAAGGAAGTCAGCGATTGGATGGGCATCATCGCTCGACAGAATCAATTCTTGGAGGAATTGTGCACAAGGATCTAGGTGTTGAACAAGGAAGTTGCGGTCACAATGGACCCCATGGAGCATCAACAGAAGTTTGACCAAATTCAGCAGGTCGACAACGAACTAAATTCACTCTACGAAGCACAGCCCATAGCCAAGAAAGAGCTACGCGATTTTTGACTGGTAATTCAAAGAGCCTATATGCAAATTCACCAGGTCGACACAACAGGCGACTCCTAATGGAACTCATTGGTTGTAGCCAAGCCAAAGGATTACATCAAAGAGACAACCCAACACTTCCTGGCAGAAGCATCACTCCTCGCCCGAAAATAGCAGGACAAAGTTGAAAGCTTTCACAGAGTAAAGCACAGAGCATTAGATTTGGTTCCAGAAATGGGACCTTAGTTTGAAGAGGTTTTTGTTCCTGAGTTTATACTTTAAGGCTTTAAAGTATACTGTCAAGGCATCTTAAAAAACAAGGGGATCTAAGAAAAGAAAAAATAAAAAAAACTAATAAAAAGGTAAAGGCTATTGTCGGTTTCTCAACTGTCTTTGCTGAATTTCCCAGTTTTCCTGGATACTGATATCTCTCTCAATTGTTGCCCATGAACGTTCTAAGTCAACCTGGTTATTTGTTGTTTGTAAAATAATGTTAAATAAATTTAGAGCAATACTGGTTTGATCCGAGAGACCGGGCTCGATGTTAGGCTTCCTTGCAACTGGTACTGTCATGAAGGAGGAAAATAGAGGATAAAGTTCTAAGTTTTCTTTTTAGGCTGGTTATCTCTATTCCACGTTGTAACGACAATGATGTCAAAACACAAATAAATAGTATGGACAAATTGTAGGCCTTTTCTTGTATCTGAGCTAAATTTTAAAGAAAAGAAACATGCATGATATGGAGAAAAACATAAATCTATTAGCAAAGTAAGGCATCAATTTCAGAGGAATCTCACATTGTAACAGAAGACTATGAAATGATAAAAATATTAATGAAGCATATGATGTTGAAATCTAAGCATCTACAGGTCTTGTATCTGTTGATAACGGATGCAGAGGAAAAACTGTAAATGATTTGAAATAACAAGAATAATAATTTCCACAGTAGAGGTTGTACTAAATTGTAGCTAAGCATTCATCAATTAAACATACATAAGAAAGATGAGATGACAGGGAAACACATAACTCAGAAGTGACAAGATCTGGAATCTTCAATCTGCATTTCTATTCATTTAGAATCTCTTCAAAATTACTTCGTCAAAAATGTTTTTTTAAAGAGATCCTCCAGCCCTGTTTTAGTCTTCGTTCCCTGTATTTATACAATGGTCATCCATACTTGATGGTTAACAATCTCCTACTTTCTAGGAGAAAAATAGTTACANAATAACAAGAATAATAATTTCCACAGTAGAGGTTGTACTAAATTGTAGCTAAGCATTCATCAATTAAACATACATAAGAAAGATGAGATGACAGGGAAACACATAACTCAGAAGTGACAAGATCTGGAATCTTCAATCTGCATTTCTATTTATTTAGAGTGCCTTAAAAATTACTTCGTCAAAAAAAAAAATTCCTAGAGATCAAAAAGCCTCATTTTAGTCTTTGCTCCCTGTATTTATACAAGGTCACCTATACTTGATGGTTAACAATCTCCTACTTTCTAGAAGAAAAATAGTTACAAAACTGCAACCTTAACCGTTGCATGATTAACTTTTGTTTATCTATCATTCCAATAGTATGAGTTTCCAAGCAATACTTCATTTATTAGTTGAATTCTCTCCCTCCTTTGATGCTACACATTCAATACATTTCTCCAGAAAATGGACAAAGTTTCTAGGAGGTGTTGGAAGATCTTTAGTCTCAAACAGATAAAGCTTTCTTTGTACCTTTGGGAACCAGTCTTCAAAACCTTGGTTGGAAAACTTGATCACTTTCAATTTTAAACTGGGTTGTACCAACCATCTGTTTATTAGGTTGGCATCGATTTCCTTCAATTGTAAAATTTCAATCTGAATCTTCTTCAAACCTTATTTGCAGTCCAACTGCTATTTTTCAATGTTTATCTGCCCCAGTGACTCAGAGCAGTCATTTTTTTCAATGCCTAATGCTTGGTTATCCAAAGAATTGAATATTCCTTCACAATCATCTTTGATTTCTTTGACTATCTTCTTTCTCTCAGACATATTTGTTTCCCATACCTTGAGCATCATGTCTCCTTTTATTTGTTCCGTGACAGAGAGATTTAGATTTTTCATCGCCTCTTCATTCCCTGAACATGCAACCACTTTCTGGAAAGTATTCCTTGCTTATTTAGCTTCCTTTTCTAGTAAAATAATATTATCAAGAGATTTTCTTACCTCTTGAAAGTAATTCTGGATGATCCCTATTTTGGAGATCAGTCTCTGCTGCTCGGCTTCTATCTTTGTATGTGATTCCAGCGAGAGGGTCTGGAAATCCTTTAAATCTATAACCTGGCCTTCCATAAAATTTAAATTATCCTGTAACTATTTTGTATGCTCCTTTTGCTGAGAAACATGCACCTGACTTGCTTGTATCCTCTAGTTCATTTCGTCCAAGCTTGATTTGAGTGATTGAATTTCTAGCCTTTCGATAGCCCTGGTCTACTCCAAGATTTTACTCACCTCTTCTCTGATATTCTTCTCAGCATTCTTTAACTGGTCTTGTAATTGATCTATCATGTTATTACTCTTCTTTATCCTCTTTCTCATGTTTCCCATGGTAAAATAGTTTTTTGTTTCCATGGCTCTGATGGAACCTGCTATCTTTGTAGCGAAATCCTCCTCCTCCAAATTCTATCCATCTAGCAATACTTTATGCTTTTTTACCATACTCCCCTCCTTCTTATACATCTCTTGTTTTAGGACAACCTTCCTCTTTCCGTTGAAAAAATAATCAAAAGGAGGAATCTCATCTATGGAGATAGAGGTGAGGTCATCAATAAATTTGGTTCCCGTCTGTGGGAATCCAAAGGCGAACTGTAAGGGGTTTAAGGAAGCTATGGGACTACCTAGCTCTGTAGATCCTTTCCCTTCTATTGCCTTAGCCATATTAACATAAACAGCAGGTGATGAAGGGGGAGTAAGCTTACTGGACTCGGGAGGTATCCCAGACCTCCTCTTTGCTTCTGTCTCTGGGTTTTTTGTCTGTAAGGCCTCTTTATTTTGTGGGGGCCTTCTAGTATCCTATGGGACTTTTTTGGGATTTCCCTTCTCCTGTGCTCCCTGTTTGAAGACTGGGGGAGTATTTTCTTGTTCCTAGGGAAGGGTGGTTTCTTCTCCTTGCAGTACTTTGGGCAAACCACTCCGTCTATGCTTCTAAAAGGTCCAAAAACTAGCTTGCAAGTTGGATGACAGTGTCTGTACTAGTTCTAACACCTCTTTATAATTCTTAGTCCCTTTGAACATGTCATCCCAAGGGGACTCCTCATGTTCATATGCTTTCATATCGTAGTGGGCCATGTGTTTCCCAACTAATTGGTAAGGATCGTGCTTCAAGTGCTCGAGGTGTACCAATTTCACCCCCTCTAGTGTTGTCGCTTCAACCTTGGAATGACCCAAGTTGAGAAGTGAAAATTTTCCAATCTGAACGAGAAAAATAGGCCAAGATTTCTTTCGAGTTATCTTTAATTCTATCCCAATTCCACCTGTTACTATTTGATAAGCTACCTCCCTTCACACTAGTCTATCAGGGAGGAATTTTGGGAGTGCATGTGGAGGAATCGAACATCCAAAAACTCTTATGTAGGAGAAATTATCCTCTATAAACCAGTTAGCAATTTCCCGAAGGCTCCCTATGACCAACTCTGAAATGCGCGGGGGTGCACAGTCGTATAGCATCTGGTGTAGTGGTATAACCACGAAATGAAAAATCTCATAGAATGAATCTTTGACGTTTTCTTCCCAAAGTTTAGAATGATATTCATGGATAGGCTCCAGGTAAGTCGGGTTCCAACTCCAATTCATCAAAGGGAAAGGAGTTGAGAAGCATATAAAATCCATGATGTATGCAAACATATAAAAGGATGTTGTTTGGCATTTTCATATTGCAGACTGGTAGTTCATAACCTCTCTCGCTATGTGATTGGATAAAATCTTATCCCAATTGAAGTTGTAACCTTCTGCGGCCTCATGCAAAAGAGGTACCCATTCCCCTGTGAATTGGGTAGGACTTTCCTTACCAAAAAGCCTACATAACATCATTGCCACATAAACCATATACTCGTTTAAAGACGTTGTGGCGTAAACACCATGTGTGTTAGCCCTGAATTTTGCTTTGTTTCTCCACCAGTCTTTTATTATGTCAGGATACATTTGGTCTGACTCAAAAAATTATTTTCTATGAAACTCACTGATGAAATCTTTATTATAAATGTATTTGGGACAGGAAAACAGTTTATACATTACTTTTATATGTTTTGGTCTAAAGGAGCCGATGACAACCCCTTGACTGTCCAGAATGCTCCTCGTCTGCACGTCCACTTTCTCTAAAGCCCAACTAATCATGTCATTGTAATTCAGGAGTCACGACCGAAATGCCACCTTGTGAAGTTTAGACTCTGCTATATCCCAGAGTTTGTTGTCGGCATCATGGGGGAAGTTCTTAATTTCATAATCTAGAGTTTTGAAAATCTGCCTCCAGGATTTTATGGAATTGATGGCATGCGGTATTGTATCAGATACAACATCTCCGTCTAGATTCGAGACCTCTACAACTTCCTCGTTTTTCTTGGTGGCCTTCTTGGGCACCATGGTGGTTATATTGGACCAGAAACCTGTTTACAGAGAAAAGTGTATAAAACTGGACAAATGTGAGTCGCTATAAAGGTAAAGGTTAAGAATGAACTTCGACATACAAGACCTTTATTAATCTCTAATTTTTTGTTGTAGCGAGCGTACTGATACCATCGATGAAAAATAAATGCTTTAATTTGAAAGATATTCTTAGAGATACGAACTCACGTCAAAAATATTTGCATTTACCCATTATTAATACTGTCATATATCGCCGATTTCGAAACTGAAACCCCAAAAATCACTGCCTTCCTTAATTCCCGAAAATAGAAAAGCCGCTTAGTCATCATTAATCATGTTTTGAAAACAGCTTAATCTTTTAATCTTAGGATTTCTTTAAAGAAAATGTGATTTTGCATTTCAGAACTTCGGGGATATTGTCGTTAGGATATATGTCACAAGTAAACCCCGGATCGCGAAATTGTGATGGGATTAGCGAGGCGCAAATCATTTGTATTAAAAAAAATTAATTAATCATGATTAGTGGACAATTGCTTTTTAATTTTTACTTTTCAAAAAATCGACGACCAGGAGTTTGAAGGAGAAGAGTTTGAAAACGCTTTAGCAAAGAGAAAACTGAATCACGAAATACTAAGGGAGAGATAATTGTGTTTAGGGATTTGATTAATTATGAATTAAAGGGTGCTTTGTGGTAAACAATGGAAAAAGTAACGTTCATTTCTTCCCCCTTTTTACTTTATATTTCTTAATATTTTGAAATGGCTTTGGGATTTTAGCACCGGGAAAAAGGGATAGTTGAAGATCACACCTCGAGAAGTACTGAATTTCGAAACCCAAAAAGGAATGGGTGTTTTTGACTCCTTTCTATTTTGGACTAAGGGCGGCTCCATGGCTCGGGAAAAGATGAAGCTTCAGTTTTAAAGGGTGGAAAAATTTATTCTTTGTGTCAACATTAGGCTCCATCTAGGGATCTCATCTCCTTGTGGAATGAGAAGAACATGTAGACCAAGTTCCTTCATTGGGTAATGGAGTCAAAGATTTGGCTCTGTGAGAAAAATAAGGAGAAAAAATTGAACAAGATTAGGGTCTCAATGTCAACCTTGAAAACTCTACAAAAACAAAAATTCTAACTATCCCGAGCCAGGTTTTCAATAGATTTCTTATCCTAAAGCTGACCTCAAAACTGTGTAAGATAATCAAAACCCAATTAATCAATATTATTAGGCTTTTTTTTATTTTGTTTGCATCAAGGCTATTATTTACGCTGTGTCTGATAAGGATATCTTAGAAACCTATGATAGAATCCAACTGAAAAGAAGAGAAATTACCAGAGTATCTTTTAACTCACGTATAACAACTTTTATCAGATATGAGGATATTGCTTCACTACCAGCGAGCCCGTTCAGTACCCCGGTGAAGTTATC
>SNQJ01S0028448.1:2492-16467 GCA_010110895.2 Picea sitchensis | reverse complement strand
TACATGGGCATTAAGAATGTCTCCATCCAGGTTTTCTAATAACCAAGCATTTTTTCCTTCCAAGGCCGAAATTTTGTATGGACCGGACCAGATTGGATCGAATTTTCCATGTTTTCCAGTGTCTTCCTTTCTAGCTTCCCATTTTAAGACCAAGTCGCCAGGGAGAAATTCTCTATCTTTCACTTTCTGATCGAATAAGGCTTTCATTTTGTCCCGATACCTTTTCAACCATTCATTTACTTCGGCCCTATTTTACTGGACTTCGACCAACTAGTTTATTCTCCGGGTAACGTCATTGGGCTCTTCATTGGAATCTTGCCAGAGTTTCATTACTGGCAGAGAAATATTTATTGGCAAAATGACATCAGTGCCATATACCATCTAGAAAGGGGAAATACTGATTGATCTTTTGGTACTTATTCTATTGGCCCATAAAGCATATTTTAAATGGGTATGACACGTTTTTTTGTTTTCTGTCAAAACTTTTTTTATCACGGTAATCAGGCTTTTGTTGGATGATTCAGCCAAACCATTTCCTTTTGGGTAGTAAGTTGTGGAGTGCCCTAGTATGATGTTATATTTTTGACAAAAATTTATCATGGACATCGATTTAAATGCCTGGGCATTGTCAGTGACTATTTTTTGAGGGCAACCAAATATGGATAATATATTATCTTCCAAGAAACCGATTACTACTGATTCAGTTTCATTCCTTGTGGGGATAGCTTCTACCCACTTAGTGAAATAATCAATAGCAGTTAGGATCCATTTGTTTTGGGCACTATAGTGTGGATGAATTTCTCTGATGAAATCAAGTCCCCATTGTTGAAATGGGGCTTCAGTTTTAACTGGAATCAGGGGTAAAGCTGGGACTCTCTATTTTCCTGTGAACAACTAGCATGGGATGAAATTTCAAGCTTTAGTGTTCACTTCTGTGAACAATTTGGGCCAGTAGTATCCAGATCTTAATATTTTATACACTATTTCTCGCCAAGAATGATGTCCTCCACATACTCTGACATGGAATTCATCTATAACCCCTTATGTTTCAGTCTCAACTAAGCACCTCAGTAGAAAACCCAAGGGATCTTTCCAAAACAACTTAGCATCTATGATACAGTATTTTACAGCATGTAACTTTAGCGTCCTAGTTTTTGATGGGGTTAATTCACTAGGACATTGAAGTGTGTGTAGGTAATGGACAATGTCACGATACCAGGCTGAAGCCGAAAACTTATCTTGAATTTCGGCTATAGGTACAGTGATATCAAGCTTGTCTATTTCCAAGAATCCCTCATCTTCTTGCAGCCGATTTATCCCAAGCGCTTTTAAATTTGATTCGGCAAGCAATTTTGCTAAACCTTGACCTTTGATAATTTTAGTTGCCTTGACTTCTAGATCAAACTCCTGGATCTTAGCTAACCACCTGCCTCTTCTTTCATCGTTGTCTGGTTGCACCAGGATGTCTTTAACAAAGCTAGAGGGTACATAGGCTATGATCTTTGAATGTAACACATAAGTTCTAAAATCCTTCAGAGATTTCACCATTGCATAGGCCTGTTTCTCCATTATATCATATTTCAACTCAACATCTTTGAGGCTTTTGCTAAAAAACACAATAGGCTGCTCAAAAATTTCTTCATTTTTTTGTAACAAGATAGCTACAATGGTATGTTCTGAGGCAAAAGAAAAAATCAAAAACTCTTTAGTGTAATCTGGACTTGCCAAGACCAGTGCTTCACTTATTACTTTCTTGATGCATTGAAATGACACTTTGGCTTCACTAGTATATCTCACCTCACTATCCTTTTTGAGCATATCTATTATCAATTTCACAATCTCGGTGAAGTTAGGAATGAATCTCCTGAAGAAATTTATTTTTCCTCAAAAAGATTGGATTTCTTTTACATTTCTAGGAAAATTTATAGTGTCTATTGCTTCAACCCTTTTTGGATAGATTTTGATTCCTTCTTTAGAAACAATATGGCCCAAGAGCTTACCTTCTTGCATCGCGAAATGATATTTCTTGGGGTTGAGTGACAAACCAAATTTTCGGCATTTCTCAAAGGTTTTCCTAAGGTGTGTTAGATGTTCGACATCAGATTTGGAGAACACGGTCAGGTCGTCAAGGTAGATAACAACAAATTTATCCCTTTCACCATGAAAGCAATATCCATGGCCCGCTGAAAAGTATTCCCTGCATTCATCAAACCAAAGGGCATTTTATCGTACATAAAAGTACCCCACGGGGTAGTGAAAGCAATCTTTTCTTTATCGTCTTGATGCACTACGATCTAATTGTAACTTGAAAAACCATCGATCATAGACATTCAGTAAGCTCCAACTACTTTTTCTAAGATGTGATCCATCTTAGGAAATGGGTAATTGTCTTTGAGTGATGATTGATTCAGGTTTCTGAAATCGACACATAGTCTGATCTCGCCATTTTTCTTTCTTACTAGGACCAAGTTGGCTACCCACTCAGAGTATCTCAGTGGAACTATGATTTTAGCATCCAGGAATTTTTTGACTTATTTTTCTATCACCGGTAACAGGATAGGGTTAATCTGCCTGAGTTTCTGTCTAAAAGGTTTGACGCCTGGTTTTAGTGGGATTTTATGTTCCATGATGGTTGTATCATAAGTTCTCAACTCGTCATAAGACCAGGCAAAAACATCTTTGTATTTTCTAATAAACTCAGAATATTTACTCTTGATTTCGGGAGACAGGTACCTAGACACTTTCATGAGTCTGGGACTCTCATCAGAGCCTATAGTGCAATATTCAACTTCCTCTGACTGAGGTTGTAAGGTAGTCTTCAAAGGGATTTCATCATGACTAAAAATCCTTTCTAAGGGAATCAGGCCCTTGGGTATCTGATTATTTTTTAAAACCAACATCTGGTGATTTATGATTTTATCTTGGAACTCTTGGGGGTCCTCCCCTTCTTGCATGATCCAAATAGGATCATTTTGGTTCTCTTGGTCAGCATGGGTTTCGACGAACTCGTCTATCGTTTCTAGAAATTTTCAGAGTTGTTCATCATCCTCAAAGACTTTCCAATGTTGTATGTTATTGGGTATGGAAGGTCTATGTCTCATTTGTATATGATATTTAAGTTTGAAAGTAGTGGGAGGTGCAAAAGTCGAAGCTGCTTTGGCTAAAGCATCCGCCTGTTGATTTTCGGCTCTAGGGACGAAATGAACATTAACGGAGGAGATTTTTTTTTTTATTTGGTCCCAAACACAATTTTTATATGATCTTAACCTAGGATGTTTGGCCTGATACTGGTGATTAACCTGTCTCACAATCAACTCTACGTCACCAAAAACTTCCAAGTTTTTAATTTTCATTTTCCTAGCGGCCTCTAACCCTAACATTAGAGCTTCGTACTCACATACATTATTAGTTTGGTCTATGTTCCATTGAAGCCTATAAGAGAAAGGGATAACGAATTGGTTATCAGGTGCCACAAAAATTACTCCAGTCCCAGCTCCAAGACAAGATGAGGCACCGTCAAAAAACATTTTCCAAACACCAGTGTTATACACATCATGTTCTATTTGTTCTTTTTATTTTTTATATTTTGTACAATTTTCTTCTATACATGCATCCACATCATCATCTATAGATAATATACAATTACCTAAATCTTTATCATCAATATATATAGGATAATTGTTTGGGATGAGAGGATCACTTACCGTAAATGCTAACTTGGTTTCCCTGTACATCTGTGTGAACCGCCCCCCGAAAACTGGAATTGTTGCGTACGTCATATCAAGTTGAAGGGAACCTCCAATTTTGGCACCCCAATATCGGGACAAGAGAATGCCATATTTTGGGGGTATATCTGCGACTACTACATCCATTAAAACACTTTTTGAAGGTACTTGTGCAAGTTTTACAACTAATTCCTTTATCATACCTATACACTTGACTTTTCTCGAATCGAAAGAATATAAATCTTCATAAGGCATGGTGATTTCAAGGTCGAGTCTATCCATGATTGCTTTAGGCATCACATTGTGAGATGCCCAAGAATCTAACATGTAGTGATGGAGCAGATGGTCGAGAATGGTCAAAGTAATGTAGAAAGGGACAACAGTGTCTCTGGCACCTTCGAAGTGTGGGCCAAAAATGATGTTAGGTTTTTCATCCTCTAAGTTTATAACATCGTCCTAGCTTTCATTTTCCAAAAAATGAATCATTTTAGCAAAAAAAATTTGGCATATCGGGTTTTTAGCCAGTTCTACAAGAGGAATAGGAATTGTGTCTTATATATTTCATTTTCTAGGTTGAAACTTCCAATGGTTTTGTCGATTTACATGTTTTGAACCTCTGACCCTTTCTTTTCAGTTTTCCTTGGTTGAGGGGCCTTTTTTTCGGTAACAGGGGTATCTGGTTTTTGCATGCTCAAGGGTGGCATTTCCACTATCTTTGTTTTAGTAAACTGGATGTTAGCAGCCTTAGTCCCTTCAGTTTGTTTCTCAGTGCTTTTTGAAACTGGTTCATCAATTTTAGACCTCGACAGTATTTTTTTAACTGGAACGATTGTGGAAACCCTATTTCTAGGTCTCAGGTTGTATTTCTGGTGAAGTTCATCCATTATCCCATCCTCTATTCCCTGATAGGTCAAATCTTCTGAAACACTGTCGTTCTTGCTACTCTTGGTCCCATACTCTGTAGTCAAAGACTTTTCATAATCGTGTCTTGTTATGTAAGGTTGTAGGCAGTCATCTCCAAGATTGTTCATATCCTCTTCTAACTCCTCGAAATCCTCCAAGTCTTGTCCTCCTACAAAGTTTTCACTTGTAAAAGGAGTTTGGATCTTTTGATCTTCATTCTTAATTTGTTTTTGGTGGTTTTGAGGGCTAGGGTTCTTTCTGAACTCCTTTCTAGGGTAATGTTCATTCTTAGCTTGTTCTAGTTTCATTCTTGATATTTTTTTTGACAGCTCTTTGATGATTCTAGCCATATCGTCCATTTTGTCTTCTAAATATCTTCCTGATCCAGAGGGTGCTCCTTGCTCCCTGTATCTCTTGATTTCTTTGTTTCATGTATTGAATTTAGCTTTCAGATTTCCTAATGCCATCATATTAGATTCGATCTCGAGGGCATCATCTTGCATCTTGGTAAGATCTATTTCTCTTCACTCCCTTAATAATAGGGCGAAGTCGGGGTAAAAAGATCCAGCGAAAGTCACTTTCGTTGCAGGTTGTGAGGGATTGACCTCGGTTGGGATCTTATTGTACAATTTGTTAAACTGTTGTGTAAACTTGAGGACCGATTCGAAGATTTTCTTTCGAAGAGCTCCAAATTTGGTCAGATAATAAAGATGGTCTTTCCGTTCACCCCATTGTCTGATAAAAGCATTTTCAAGTTCATCATATGACAGTATAGATCCAATAGATAGGCCTCGAAACCAGGTTCTTACTTGCCCTTCAAAATTTTGAACCAATATTCTGGAGTAAACATCTTCATGTTCCAATCTAAGAATTCCAGCGAATTGATCGAAAAAATTTATGTGTTTGGTTGTTGTCAAGTGGCCTTCTCCTATGAACTTAGGCAGGTTTTGCATGTAATTTTATGGTAAATCATGGAGAGGGACTGGTAGAACCAGAGGGGCATATCTTGTAGCAAATTTTGAAAATATCCGAAGAGGCGGTGCTTGGCTGCTCACTCCTCCTCCTTGACCACCCGCGACAGCACCTCCAGCCCCACCTCCTCCAGCCGTGGCCATTGTGGAGTTAACGGTTAAAGTCTAGGGGTTGTAAGGACAGGTTTCAAGAAATTGATTATCAAAGGGGAAGAAACTTGAGAAAGAAGAGATTGGAGAATGTGGATTGGTTCCTTCATAACCACGGGGTGAGAATACAGGAGAATCAACAGAAGTTGAGTCAAGATATATAGGATAATTGGTTGAGTTTTGAGATGTAGAAAAATGAAATTTGAGAAGGGAGGGAGAATGAGTCACTATAGGAAGTGAGGCAACTCTTTGTTTTCTATCGGTGTGGGAAAAGGCTGAGAAAGCCTCGATCTTAAAGACTGGAAGAACCAGATCTGATTCAGGGGGTGTGACTTTATCTACGGGGTATTTCCTGTAAAGGGGTGGAATACTTGATTCACTGTGTTGATCTTATGAGTCAGACTATGTAAACTTAGGTCGAAAATTTTTATTTGTGGATGAGACAGTCTGGCGGAAGTATCTTCTTGATTTTAGAATTTTTTTGGGGTCCGAAAAAGGTGAAATTTGTCTATTGTCTAGATTCGTTCTGGTGTTTTTCTGGTTAAGAGCCAGCTTAAACAATGTGGAGTCGCCAAGTGAAATACAATGGTAGCCTTAGAAGGTTTTCAAACTTTGTTCACTATCAAAGAAAGAAACCGTCAATGTCGTTCTCCCCAGGGAAAAAAAAGCTTTGTTTCTTCGTTCCCCAACAGCGGTGCCAAAAAGATGTTGTTCCTAAGTTTATACTTTAAGGCTTTAAAGTATATTGTCAAGGAATTTGAAAAAATAGGGGGAGATAAGAAAAGAAAAAAAAAAACTGATAAAAAGGTAAAGGCTATTGTCGGTTTCTCAATTGTCTCTGTCGAAATTCCCAGTTTTCTTGGATACTGATATCTCTCTCAATTGTTTCCCATGAATGTTCTAAGTCAACCCGGTTATTTGTTTTTTGTAAAATAGTGTTAAATAAATTTAGAGCAACGCTGGTTTGATCCAAGAGACCAGGCTCGATGTTAGGCTACCTTGCAACTAGTACTGTCATGGAGGAAAATAAAGGAGGATAAAGTTCTGTGTTTTCTTTTTAGGATGGTTATCTCTATTCCACAATGTAATGAGAATGATGTCAAAACACAAATAAATAGTATGACCAAATTGTAGGCCTTTTCTTGTATCTGAGTTAAATTTTAAAGAAAATAAACATGCATGATATGGAGAAAAACATAAAGCTATTAGCAAAGTGAGGCATCAATTTCAAAGGAATCTCACATTGTAACAGAAGACTATGAAATGAGAAAAATATTAATGAAGCATATGATGTTGAAATCTAAGCATCTACAGGTCTTATATCTATTGATAATGGATACAGAGGAAAAACTGTAAATGATTTGAAATAAAAAGAATAATAATTTCCACAGTAGAGGTTGTACTAAATTGTATCTAAACATTCATCAATTAAACATACATAAGAAAGATGAGATGACAGGGAAACACATAACTCAGAAGTGACAAGATCTAGAATCTTCAATCTGCATTTATATTTATTTAGAGTCTCTTCAAAATTACTTCGTCAAAATTTTTTTTCCAAGAGATAAAAAAGCCTCATTTTAATCTTCGTTCCTTGTATTTATACAAGGTCATCCATACTTGATGTTTAACAGTATCCTACTTTCTAGGAGAAAAATAGTTACAAAACTACAACCTTAATTGTTGCACAATTAACTTTTCTTTATCTATCATTCCAACAGTATGATTTTCCAAACGATACTTCATTTCTTAGTCGAAGTCTCCCCCTCCTTTGATGCTACACATTCAATACATTTCTCCAGAAAATGGACAAAGTTTCTAGGAGGTGTTGGAAGATCTTTAGTCTCAAACAGATAAAACTTTCTTTGTACCTTTGGGAACCGGTCTTCAAAACCTTGTCTAGAAAACTTGATCACTTGCAATTTTAAACTGGGCTATACCAACCATTTGTTTATTAGGTTGGCATCGATTTCCTTCAATTGTAAAATTTCAATTTGAATCTTCTACAAACCTTCTTTGCAGTCCAACTACTATTTTTCAATGTTTATCTGCCCCAGTGACTCAGAGCAGTCATTTTTTTCAATTCCTAATGCTTTCTTATCCAAAGAATCGAAGATTCCTTCACAATCATCTTTGATTTCTTTGACTATCTTCTTGCTCTCAAACATATTTTTTTCCCATACCTTGAGCATGATATCTCCTTTTATTTGTTTCGTGACAGAGAGATTTAGATTTTTCGTCGCCTCTTTATTCCCTGAACATACAACCGCTTTTTGGAAAGTATTCCTTGTTGCTTTAGCTTCCTTTTCTTGTAAAATAATATTATCAAGAGATTTTTTTACCTCTTGAAAGTAATTTTGGATGATCCCTATTTTGGAGATTAGTCAATGTTGCTTGGATTCTATCTTTGTATGTGTTTCCAGCGTGAGGGTCTGGAAATCCTATAAATCTATAACCCGACCTTCCATCAAATTTAACTTAGCCTGTAACTATTCTGCATGCTCCTTTTGTTGAGCAACCTACACCTAACTTGCTTGTATCCTCTAGTTCATTTCGTCCAGGCTTGATTTGAGTGATTGAATTTCTAGCCTTTCAACATCCCTGGTCTGCTCCAATCTTTTACTCACCTCTTCTCTAATGTTCTCATCATTCTTTAACTGATCCTGTAATTGAGCTATCATGTTATTACTCTTCTTTATCCTCATTCTCATGTTTCCCACGGTAAAAAGGTTTGTTGTTTCCATGGCTCCCATGGAACCTGCTATCTCTGTAGAGAAATCCTCCTCCTCTAAATTATGTCCATCTAGCAATACTTTATGCTTTTTTACCATACTCCCCTCCTTTATATACATCTCTTGTTTCAGGACAACCTTCCTCTTTCTACTGAAAAAATAATCAGAATGAGGAATATCATCTATGGAGATAGAGATGAGGTCATCAACAAATATGGCTCCTATCTGTGGGAATCCAAAGGCGACCTGTAAGGGGGTTAAGGAAGCTATGGGACTTCCTAGATCTGTAGATCCTTTCCCTTCTGTTGCCTTAGGCATATTGACATCAATAACAAGTGATGAAGGGGGAGTAAGCTTACTGGACTCAAGAGGTATTCTAGACCTCCTCTCTGCTTCTGTCTCTGGGCCTCTTTATTTTGTGGGGGCCTTTCAGTATCCTGTGGGACTTTTTCGGGATTGCCCTTCTCCTGTGATCCATGTTTGAAGCCTAGGGGAGTATTTTCTTGTTCCTAAGGAAGGGTGATTGCTTCTCCTTGTAGTACTTTGGGCAGACCACTCCGTCTATGCTTCTGAAATGTTCAAAAACTAGCTTGCAAGTTGGACGACAGTGTCTGTACTCATTCTAACACCTCTTTATAATTCTTAGTCCCTTTGAACATGTCATCCCAAGGGGACTCCTCATATTCATATGCTTTCATATTTTAGTGGGCCATGTGTTTCCCCACTAACTGGTAAGGATCATTCTTCCTGTTCTCGAGGTCTACCAATTTGACCCCCTCCAGTGTTGTCGCTTCAACCTTGGAATGACCCAAGTTGAGAAGTGAAAAATTTCCAATCTGAACGGGAAAAACAGGCCAAGATCTTTTTTGAGTTGTCTTTTTTCTATCCTGATTCCACCCATTACTATTTGATAATCTACCTCCCTGCACACTAGTCTGTCAGGGAGGAATTTTGGGAATGCATGTGGAGGAATCGAACATCTGAAAACTCTGATGTAGGAGAAATTCTCCTCTATAAACTAGTCAGCAATTGCTCGAAGGCTCCCTATGACCAACTCTGAAATGTGGGGGAGTGGACAGTCGTATAGAATTTGGTGTAGTGGTATTACCATGAATTGACAAATCTCAAAGAATGAATCTTTGGTGTTTTCTTCCCAAAGTTTAGAATGATATTCATGAATAGGCTCTGGGTAAGTCGGATTCCAACTCCAATTCATCAAAGGGAAAGGAGTTGAGAAGCATATAGCATCCATGATCTATGTGGACATATAAAAGGCTGATGTTTAGCCTTTTGATCTTGCAGACTGGTACTCCATAACCTCTCTCGCTATGTTAGAGGATAAAATCTTATCCCAATTGAAGCTGTAAACTTCTTTGGCCTCATGCAAAAGAGGTACCCATTCCACTGGGAAGTGGGTAGGACTTTCCTTACCAAAAATCCTACATAACATCATCGCCACATAAACCATATACTCATTTAAAGACACTGTGGCATAAACACCATGTGTGTCGGCCTTGAATTTTGCTTTGTTTCTCCACCAGTCTTTTATTATGTTAGGATATGTTTGGTCGGACTCAAAACATTCTTTCCTCTGAAACTCACTGACGAAATCTTTATTATAAATGTATTTGGGACAGGAAGACAGTTTATACATTACTTGTATATGTTTTGGTCCAAAGGAGTCAATGACGACCCCTCGACTGTCCAGAATGATCCTCGTCTGCATGTCTTCTTTCTCTAAAGCCCAACTGATCATGTCATTGTAAGTTAGGAGTCGCGACCGCGTAGACACCTTGTGAAGTTCAAACTCCGCTATATCTCGGAGTTTGTTGTCGACATCATGGGGGAAGTTCTTAATTTCATAATTGAGAGTTTCGAAAATATGCCTCCAGGATTTTATGGAATCGATGGCATGCGGTATTGTATCAGATACAACATCTCCGTCTGGACTCGATACCTCAACAACTTCCTCATTTTTCTTGGTGGCCTTCTTGGGTGCCATGGTGGTTATACTAGACCAAAAAGCTATTTACAGAGAAAAGTGTATAAAATTGGACAAATGTGACTCGCTACAGAGGTAAAGTTTAGGAATGAACTTCGACACACAAGACCTTTATTAATCTCTAAATTTGTGTTGTAGTGAGCGTATTGATACCATCGATGAAAAATAAATGCTTTAATTTGAAATATATGCTTAGAGACACGAACTCATGTCAAAAATATTTTCATATACCTGTTATTAATACTACCGTACATCGGTGATTTCGAAATTGAAAACCCGAAAATCACTGACTTCCTTAATTCCCGAAAAGAGAAAAGAAGCTTAATAATCATTAATCATGTTTTGAAAACAGATTAATCTTTTAATCTTAGGATTTGTTTAAAGAAAACATGATTTCACATTTCGGAACTTCGGGGATCCTACCGTCAGGGGATATGACACAAGTAAACCCCAGATCGCAAAATTGCAATGGGATTAGCGAGGCGCAAATCATTCGTATTAAAAAACTTTAATTAATCATGATTAGTGGACAATTACTTTTTAATTTTTACTTTTCGTAAAATCAAGGACCGAGAGTTCAAAGGAGAAGAGTTTGAAAATGCTTTAGCAGAGAGAAAACCAAATCGTGAAAGACTAAGGGAGAGGTAACTGGGTTTAGATATTTGATTAATTACAAATTAAAGAGTGCTTTGTGGTAAACAACGGAAAAAATAACGTTCATTTCTTCCCCCTTTTTACTTTATATTTCTTAACATTTTCAAATGGCTTCGGGATTTCGGTGCCGGGAAAAAGGGATAGTTGAAGATCACACCTCGAGAATAACTAAATTTCGAAACTCGAAAGGGAACGGGTGATTCTGACTCCTTTCTATTTTGGACTAAGGGTGGCTCCATGGCTCAGGAAAAGATGAAGTTTCATTTTTAAAGGGTGGAAAAATTTAATCTTCGTGTCAACAAAGGTGAAGGAAGAAAAGGCACAAACAAAAGAGCTCAAAGAAGAAGAAAAGTTGGACATGGGAAAACAACAGTTGCTCCTAGAGAATGTGAAAGAACCAAGTGCTTCACTCAAAGATGAGTCAAGGATTGTGGTTGGAGCCTGTTGGGCCCTTCATTTTTGAGAAATAATTGTGCAAGTTTTGATTAAGCATGAGTCACACAACCTCCATCAGAGGATGGAAGGAAGAATAACAGAAAAAAGTTGCAGAAGCCAGCGCAACCCCAGCTAAGCAACAAACAGTTGCAACAGAACAAGAAGACATAACCCAGCTATATATAGAACATAATATAATTGTAAAAGAGTTAGTTAGTTGGTCAGTTGGTTAGGTTGGGTTGGTTCACGTCTATTGGAATCGCCCAAGAGTTTTGAGAGTTTTTTTTGCTAGTTGTTGCTAGTAGTTGTAAATCAAGAAGAGTAGATTCTGGAATGAAGGAGATCTTCCAGCTGGGAAATTAGAACTCTTTGGCTGAGGTCTGAAGCCAAGAGAATGTACTGAACATTTCTATGTAATTTTGAGTCTGTAATGTAAGAAAGATCTTTAAGATAATATGATGAAGGGCTAAATTTTCAAAATATGATGTGTCTTTACATGCTTGCTAATGCATTACAGTGTTTCTGCATAGCTTATGAGTTCTAATTGATTATTCTATGTTTAACTACTGCTCGTAATGCAAGTAGGTCTGGTTCTTTCATTTAGATGTTTTCGATCTGATAATGTTGATTGCACAAGAACATGAGTGAGTTTCGAATGCTCTATGGATATTTCTTAGTCTTCTCCCTACCCTTCCCTATCTATCTGTCTCAACAACGCTTTGGGTGAGACTTCTTCTCTTCAGAGGGGATGAAAATGCCAGTGCTCTAGACTACACGGTGCCTTTTGTTGGTAACCTGAGAAGAACCCTGATCTGAACTAATTTGCACCAACAGGTATCGATTCTTCAGTGTAATATTGTTCAATGCCCTATAATCGATACACATTATCCAAGTCCCATCCTTCTTGGGTAATATTATGATGGGTGACCCACAAGGTGAGGTACTTGGTCAAATCACACCCTACTCCAACAACTATTACAACTTCTTCTTCACTTCATTCACTTTTAGAATATACTGTCTACATAGCCCAGTATTCGGCAATGGGGAGTCTAGAAATAACTATATTGCATGATCCACATCCCTCTTGGGTATTATCCCTTTAGAATCCTTGAACACTCCTATGTATTCTTGTAGCAAATCCTCCAAAAACATTTTCTACCCTTTAGTACACCCCTTCAGGGATGGCTTCACTCTCATTGACTCATCATCAGACTAATTCTTTGTTAATAAAAGAAAAAAATATTTATTACTAGAACTAATAATTCTTTTGTCTTGGTTGGACCTTACCATTGAGAACTTTGACTTACCTTTATGTGCATTAATGATGTAGGACTTCCCATCCTTGATCAATTGGTACTAGTTGGTTCTCTGCATGAAGAATGCATCCATCATATACATGTAGGTGTTCCAAACAACAATCCACATATATCAAGGGGTACTACATCTAATTCCACTTCATCAATAAAATAATCACTTACAACAAATTTAATCTTACACTATTTCATTACCTTTATATCTACATCCTTGTTTACCCAATGCAATAGATAGGGGATAGGATGATTGTGAACCTCCAATCCAAGATTGTTGACCATATCCACTGCTATGAGATTATCTTGTGAACCAAAGTGGAACATATTATCTATCTTGGTCTTCTTGACCTGAATCTTGATGTGGAAGAGCTTGGTCATCTCCTTCTCTTCCTAATGATGAAGGATACTCAAATTCACCTCCTTCTACACAGATGTGGAAAAACTATTTTCATCCACTTCTGAGCTACTTTCAACATGATTGCTCTAATTTTTGGCTAGAAGGTTCGTTTTCTTTCCATCCTTCTTGTAGTTCTTCGAGTTCAACTTTGGATGTAGTTTTCATCATTTTTCCTTGGTGTGTCCATAAATGTTACAATGATTGCAATGGTTGTTGGGATCTTTGCACTGATGTGTATTTCTTATTGTCTTATTATCTTTTCCCCCTTTCCACTTTTTCTTCCCCTCCTTGGAAGCTTCTTGGTGTTGTTTCTTCTTCGAACCACTTGGTTTCCCCTTCTTTTGGCCTATGCTTTCTAGGTATTGTGCCTATACACACACCTCATCCAGTGTCCTTGGATTGAAGAGCATCACCTTCTTTTGTAAATGATTGTGTAATCCACCCAGATACTTGAGGAGTACATATGGGTTCTTGGGAGAGATATGGCCATCTTTCTGAACTCATTGGTGTTGTAGTGTCCCCAAGGCTGAGCCCCGATGTAAACTATGATCTAAAAGAGATTGTAAATATGTGTTATAGGCTGGTGAGCCAAGTTTTGTATAAGCCAGTAGGCTTATGTGTTTGATTAGGCCAGAGAGCCTAAGGGTTGAAGGCCAAGGGCCTGGATTTTGTATCTGTATATTTGCAGCACATCAA
>SNQJ01S0028447.1:75416-90334 GCA_010110895.2 Picea sitchensis | reverse complement strand
CTTAGCTACAAAACATAATTGGAAATTACATCAGTTAGATGTCAAATCTTCTTTTTTGAATGGTGATTTAAAGGAAGATGTTTATTTGGTTCAACCTGGAGAGTTTGGCAAGCAGGGATAGGAGAATCTAGTATGTAGGCTAAGAAAAGCATTATATGGTTTGAAACAGGCACCAAGATCATGGTATGTAAAGATAGATACATTATTTTAGAATGGGTTTGTGAAAAGCAAAAATGATCCTAACATGTATGTTAAGAAAGATGAAGAAGGAAATGTTGCTTTAATATCTTTATATGTGGATGATTTCATTATTACAGACAATGCATTCAAGTTAATTGAAGAAATTAAAATTCAGTTGTCTCAAGAATTTGAAATGAAAGATCTTGGCGAATGGAATTATTGTTTAGGAATTGATGTTTGGAGAGAGTCTCGTAAAAAATTGATCACTCAAAGTAAATACACAAAAGAAATTCTTAAAAGGTTCAACATGAGTGAATGTAAAGCTATGTCTCCCTTAGAACATAATGCAAATTTGTACAATGAAGACGGATCTAAAGAGGTAGATGGTACATTATATTGTCAGTTGGTGGGAAGTCTGAACTACCTCACCACTACAAGGCCAGGCATTGCATACTCAATTAACATCCTTAGTCATTCCATGGCTAAGCCTTCAGAGAGTTACTCGAAAGATGTGAAGAACGTTCTTCGATATCTGAAAGGAACTGTTAATTTTGGTATTATGTATACTAATGATTGTGATCTTGAGTTGACAGGTTAATGTGATTCATATTGGGTCAGAAATCCTAATGATAGGAAATCAACTTCAGGATATGCATTCAAAATAGGTACAGGGGTCGTGTCATGAAGCAGTAAGAAACAACCAATTGTTTCTTTATCATCAACAGAAGCTGAGTACAAATCTCTATGCAATGCTACTTTTGAAGTTGTTTGGTTAAGGAGAATTCTTGAAGATATTGGCAATAAACAAATGAGTCCAACTATTCTCAAATGTGACAATCAAAGTTCTATTAAATTAACACGCAACCCAATTTATCATGCGAGAACCAAGCAAATTGAAATTCAACATCATTTTGAAAGAGAAAAGATACATTCAAAGAAAATTAACTTGATCTATTGTAATACCAGTGATAATGTGACAGACATCTTTACCAAACCTCTTGGAAAGATGAACTTTGAAGAATGCAGAAAACAGTTAGGAGTGATAGAAAATCCATTTCTTCAAAAATGGGAAGTGTTGGGATAATTCGAAATTAGATTTTATAGTTAGAAGGTTATTTTGTACTCTCTTAAATTAGTAATAAGATTAGTTTAGATCCATAATTGTAAGGATTGATTAAGGATTTCTTGGATCTTTTCAAGTCTATAAATGTAATGGATTTTCTGAATAATTCAAGGAATTAATGTGAATTCTATGTCACCTATGGAGAATTTGAACATGCTATTGTGTAGCACTTGCATCATTCATGCAAAAATATAATAAGAAAATATATAAGAGAATAGCACTTGCACTATTCATGCAAAAATATAAGAGAAAAGTGCATATATATAGAAAATATTGTCACTTTTTTAACAACCAACCTCTTGAAAATATAAGAGAAATTAGCTATATATATCACGAAAATATTGCCAATACATAATACATAAAACCAGATGCATTGAGTTGATGTGAATTTCTGGTATCCGTGAATACATGATGTATTAATATTGCCCATACATAAAACCAGATCCATTGAGTTGATGTGAATCTCTGATATCCTTGAATACATGGTACAATACTTAAAACCCGATGTATTGATTGTGAATACTTAAAACCCGATACATAAAACCAGATACATTGAGTTGATGGCAATCTCTGATATATTTATTTTGAATACTTAAAACCCTATGTATTTATTATGAATACTTGAAACCGGATGCATTGAGTTGATATGAATCTCTGATATCCTTGAATACATGATATTGCGGTTGATGATTCTTTTAAGATCTACTGTGTAGCTTTGTTAACACGCGCGTGCACTGGTACACTTGCACCATTTACCCAAAATATAAGGCTCAAATGTGTAATTGACAAATTATATTACAAATTATTATTTGACAAATTAATTTGAATAAATCAATTAATGTATATTTCACAAATTATATTACAAATTAGGGTTATATTAAGGTGTAGGTTTATATTAAATCTAAGAATGTTAAATTAGATGTCACAATTTTGAAAGCTTACAACAGATCTAAATTGCCGATTGTATATTTGTGTATATGTTTTAACAATTATCATAATTGTTGTAAAACTTAAAAACACTTCAAATAAAGTAACTGGATCACCTTTCGATTTCGTAATTTACAGAGAAATTTATCTCATGTGTGGAGCTTATTACGAGCCCTCTCCATCTGCTCAGCGTTGACAATGATAATCCTTTCAAGGTTCCAACCCTTATGTTCATTAGAAGCGTAAAAGACCCTTCATTTCCTCCCATTTTCAATCGGTCGAGCTCAACCGGGGAGGCTGGTTGGGAACTATCAACTGCTCCATCTCTTCTCACCGCTATGGATTAAGAAATTGATTGAGAACCGGAAGACTTTTTATTTTTATTTCATTCGTCATATTATGGTCGTAGCTCTTCTCACCGCTATGGATTAAGAAATTGATTGAGAACCGGAAGACTTTTTATTTTTATTTCATTCGTCATATTATGGTCGTAGCTGTTTAAATGTTTTACGTTTTGATTTTTTTTTTAGTTTTACTTTAAATTTGAGGAAAAATTATTGGATTTGAAGATTTGAGTGGTTAAGTAAATCTATATAACCTCAATGCTTAAAAGTTTTTCATCATATTAAATTTATTTATGTAAAAATATAATTCAAATAACAAAAAAAAAATTATTGGATTTGAAGATTTGAGTGGAAATATAATAAAAATAACAAAAAAGAAATTATTAGATTTGAAAATTTAAGTGGCTAAATAAATCTATATAACCTCAATACTCAAAAGTTTTTCATCATATTAAATTTATTTATGTAAAAATATAATTCAAATAACAAAAAAATGAGATTTCATCTAAATTTTATGTCACCAATTCCTGTGGAAAAAACAAAACACAGAACATTTAAACAACAACCTTATTATATCATGATATCTTTAATCTATAAGAAAATTTATAACTAATTAAATATGCAAAAACTTTTCTAAAAATACAATTCAAATAACAAAAAAAAATAAAATTTAATCTTTATGTCACCAATTCCAATAAAAAAAAATAAAACATTTAAACAACATCCTTATTATATCATGATATAATTAATCCATGAAACGAGTTTGTCACTAAATAGATATGCAAGGGCTTCTGTTTCAGTACCCTGAGAGAATACGCTCGTAATGACACTGACTTCCACTCACTCTGTTCCCTGCAAATACACTTTCTATCAAGAACCTAACGAATTAAACGATTTATGAAAGCTCGGCTTCCACATTATTGTATCGATTAGCGGCGTGTTTCAGTAGGGAGTTTAGTGCAAAATGAAACAGTAAACAGTTTATATTATTCATTTTAATATGATGGGTCGTAATATTTAAGTTACATATCTATTTCATATTTAAATAAAATACTCATATTTGTCTCACCCTATTCTAATATTTGCCCTACCTCCATTTCCATCTTTATCTTCATATATGAGAGTGGGGTTTGGAACAAATATTAGAGTAAATATATTACTTCATATGTGAGTAAGAGGTGACACAAATATTAAAGTAAATGTTATAAGTAAAGTAAATATTAGAGTAAATGTAATTAAATATTAAAATAAATGTATTACTTTATATATAATAATGAGGTGGAGCAAATATTACAATAAATACTTCATATATGAAAGTGGGATTCTAATATTTACTATTACATTTACTCTAATATTTACGGAACCCTCCACCCTCATAATTATAATGAAGAAATTTATATTTATATATAAATATAATGTATAAACAAATTTATATTTATATATAAATATTATAATAAAAAAATTATATTTATATTGTTATTGTTATTTATTTATTTTTAAATAAAAACGGAAATTGAAAAGACTTAGCGGATTGTTTTCTCGATGTACGCTACTGTAATATATAATTGATATGACTTTTACAATGTTTTATGATATTTGGTTTGACTATCTCTTTCGCCTTGAGTGAGAGAATCCCCTGCATGTTTTAAGAAATTATGGACGACTCTTACATATAATGCATGAGAGAGAATGTATGTTAGAAAAATATAATTTCTCACACGTTCGTACGATTATCTTTTGTATTATATATTTGTAATATTTTTAAGGTAGTTAGCTAGCTCAATTAAATCTAAAATTAATTAATTTTACATTTTTATATTAGTTTATGGTTGAAATGTGATAACTAGAAAAATTTATGAAATTAATTAAAATTTTACATTTTTATATTGTTTATGGTTGAAAATGTGATAGGTAGAAATACCTTAAAATTTTTATATTAATTTATAGTTTGAAAATGTGATAATAAGAAGCTTATAGAAATGTTGTTTGTGTGTTCATCAATAAAATAGACATTAGTAGTTCCTTCATTTTACATTCCTAAAACTTACGTTCCTCTACAAATAAAAGAAGCAGCATTTCTTCTTCTTTTTTCTTTCATTCATAATATTATGAGGCATGTTTGATCCCAAAAAGGTCTTTTTTAATATTTGTGGTTACTGGGTTATATGCATGCGTTTATTAACTATTTAAGAAGCTAATGAAAGAGGTTGAAGATGAGAGAATATATTATAGCCATAATACAAAATCTGGTCGATGACAATAAAAGAACAACAACCATAATATGAGAAGTGCAAATGCTTGAGTTAAACAAAATGGAGTTCGCCTCAAGACTTTCTTTGTGGGGGAGGCTCTTTATTTCTATTCAAAGCTCAAAAAAGTACATCACAGCAGTGCTAAAAGGTTACAAAATTGATTTGGTATTGTTCTACCAGATATCTATAATCCAACAAAACTGATGGAACTTAGAAAGTTTGAGTGTAGCTCCTAGAAATGGCTTGCAAAGGTTCTCTCTTCAACAACTTCTCTGCATAAAATGGTTTTGGCTTGGATTTCCTTCAACATAACTTTGCTTTCACTGTCCTCCATGGTGTCAAACAGGCCTAGTTTTTATAAATCTGAATTTGGTTATCCATCCCAAACTTCCTCCCAAAATCTGGGCTCAAAAAAGAGCCTAATATCCCCCATAAATGGGCCAAATCCTCCATTAGCTGCGCTGAACAAATCAATAAAATATATATTAAACATTTAGGATAAAACCCACTTTATGTTTAAATTTAGGCTTTATCCCCATTGACTGGCACACGCCCCCTTATTATGGTCATATGTGGCCTTAGCACCCTCAGCGTCATGCAGGGACCTTCTTATCTGGCTTCGACCTAAGAGCGTCAAGGTTCTTCGATTGCTTCGAAGTCTTCCTTACCCACAAATTCTCTTCACACAATCCTCCTTTCTGCACTTTCGAGGATCCGGAACTTGAAGACCCAGCGAGTCCGCTTGTCGATCTCTACGCCAGGTCGAGACAGATGTGGATCCAATCTGTTGACTTTCTCCCTCCATTTAATGGGACTTAGCTCCTATTCGTCTTGTAACTCGACACCTTAACCGGTTTCAACCTCCGTCAACGATCTGTCAAAACGTCGAAACGCTTCGGTCTCTCCCTCAGCGACTTCACTACTCACGAGTCAATTAATCTATCTCGTCCAGATGCCCCGGACAAGAAACAATGATGTCTCGTGTCACACCTTACGTCCTTTGTGTTGCTTCAGCCACACTATTTACTAAATCTAGTGGGACTTTACAGAAGCTACCATCCGGGTCGTGGCCAATCTTCCACTCCTTTCGCGCTGATGGCTCGATGGCCGTCTTGCGATGGATCCAACCCTAAATTGTCTTGGATCAGCGGCGATGCTGTCGATCTTGAACCTCTCCCGCAGCTTACTTGTTCATCAACCTGCGTCTCTTCCTTGTAAGCCTTCCAGGTAGCGACTTGTCTATACCATCGCCGGCGTGATTGAAGGCCTGTCAACTCAACGGGCTTTCTCCGCAACCCTTGAGTCCCTTTTAGGAGCTCTTGCAGCACTCGCTGACAAATCTTCAGTAGCGTCTAAGTGTTGGGCTCTTCGACTCCTCTTTTGCAACCGGCTTTCATCTTCTTCTCATAATGCTTCGGAGTCTTTGTACAACTGCGCTTTTGCATGGCTCGGTGCCAGAATCGCCGGATAGAATGAAGATGCAGCTAATAGTGAACCCTTTGTCAACGTATTCCTTGCGGACAATTCAACTTCACTCCTTACCGCGAATCTTGGCTCAATTAGACAAACAATTGAAACTCATTCACATTTCCTCTCGGTTTCATTCAACCATGAAATCACATACCACATATAAAAGAAAATGTATGGCAATGAAGAAAACATTCATGACATAACATCATAAGTACTAGGAAGAATAACACAAACCATGAAATTGAATCAAAGTTATTTCTATTAATTCAATATACTAATACATGGGTGTTCTTACACAGTTCTCTGCATGTTCTTCTCTTCAGAATGCTCTCAATAATCATAATACAGTATACCGGAGGGTGTCTGGTTTCCTCTTCGGCTCTAAAGCTATCAAATCTAGAATTAAATTCCTATCCTAACTTTACATTAGAAGTCTCTATTAAATGCCTCATCTATACCCTAGTGGGCTATAAGGTCATTACAATATACAAAGTGCGCTTCATTAGGTCCACACATTAATGTTTGCGCAACAATATCAAAGTGTTCTCAAAATTTGTGTTGGCTTATCAGTCTATCGTTTCAGCATTTGGCTCGGCGGACGTAAATCACCATCATACTCCTTAGCGAAGAAAAAATCGGGCTCTATCCATGGCAGGCTCTATGATCTGTCCAGCATGTGCTTCTTTATTTATTGAAACTCTCCCATTTGGCATCTTACCTTTGGTGATTCTTCCGTTTATTAGATCTTTCAGATATTCTTTTTATTCCGGTCTTCTTTCCACTCTTATCACGTTATACATTCCTTGCTTTGTGATTGTTTCTACGATCATGGTTCTTGGGTTCCGGTCTGCTCCTTCGTATGGGTATAAGTCTGCGATATTGCATATCGGAGATATTCCAATGCCACCCGACAACTCAACTTTAAATAAGCATTTGTCCGAATTTTCTTCAAGACCTTGCACTGGCCGAGTTACTAATGCATCTTCAATTTTGTTGTATGTTCCCTGGAGACCTTTCTTTCATCAAATCACTTGAGAACTAGATCACCAGCGAAGCTGATTTGTCTTCGTCTTAATCTACTCGCGTTTATACTCATTGGAATCCGTGATCATTTGCTTCACCTTCTGATGTGAAGTTCTCTCGTAATATCAACGAAGATTAACCATAACCTTTAGCGGTTAAGATTACGAATCTCGCAATTAATGACTCTGGTATCCATATACAACTTTAGAAATGGACTTATTACTCTGTTGATTAGATCATTAATATAAAATACATACAACTGGCAATATGATGTTGTCGATTACTATGAGTGCTCCGTCACAAACTTCTCGATGAAGTCTCTATATGTTGACCCTCGATCGTCCATCACGTCACGAGGGATGATAACGAACTAAGCGCTGAAGTTAGTTCCCTAGCTTCTTCCTGCGTCATCAAAATTCCCTACCAGATTTGGTGTCTGTCACGAAACTATACTTGACGATCCATGAAGTCTAGCGATCTCTTTAAAAAACCGATTTAGATATTATTGATGTTGGATATTACAATATGGAATGATATTGACATGCTTTGAAAGCTTGTCACTACTGCAAAAGAATCAAATCACCTCCTTTCGTCCTCGGAAATCGATAAATCCATGCTTATTGCTTCGCTGGTCTCAGGTATGGACAATGGTTGATACAAACCTGCATTATTCCTCCTCCCTTTGGAATGATGGAAAACTCGACATCTTTCAACGAACCACTTGACATATGCTAGCATCCCTGGCCAAAACTATGACTCACTCAGCTTTGCGAACATCTTATCGTGGCCAAAATGCCCTGCAATCCACCACTGTGTTTCTCTTTAAAAAGTTCTCCCTCATGAAGCATTGGGCCGATTGATTGCCTCTTTCTTGACAATCCTTCTGGATCATGTAATCATCCAGGACTCCTATCGAGAATGATTCTCGGTTAGCTATATCACCTCGCAATCATCCTGCGTACTGTCACGAGATTTTTCAAAACCAATGTTTTGGGTGGGAACTCTACCATATGAACATTTTCTGCTCAAATCGTCAGCCACTTTGTTAGCAGTGCCCAAAATGTGTTTAATCACAAATGTGAAGTGCATATGCTGCCATTTGCATGTTTTTGATTCAACTTATCTTGTTGAGTCATAAACTGTAATGCGTGGTTATCACTATATAAGACAAATTAATGTGGGACAATGTAATGTGTCCATTTATTTAAGGCTTGAATTGTTGCATAAAATTCTTTATCATATGTGGAGTATTTGACTTAGCGTCATCTAGCTTCGGCAGAGCAGCATGCAAGCTGAATTACTGTCTTCGACTCAAGGCGAAAAATCTATAGCCCGCTCCATTTTCACGAAGCGTCTTTAGGAAATGCGGCAACACCAACAGTTTTATAGTGATCTTTCGCGCTTTAGCATGATTGAAGCTCTTTTTAACATACCTCGACTATCGGTGAAAAGACTTAAGCTATTTCCTTTTGTATCCATCATCGGTAGCGGCTAATTCCTTGGTCGATGAACTTTTCGAAACTAGAAACCACTGGAAAACTTCTCACCTCGAAAATGTTCTTCTGTGATGTCGAATTCTTGATCACTTCTGCTTTATAGGATCATCCTCAGCTCCAGCGAAATATGAACTTATTGAAGTAAATGATTCGCTCTTCATAAATATGAATGCTTCTTCACATTAATCTTCTCTTCATGGCTTTCTCATCACAATGGCCAAATGCTTGGTGTTCATCCCTTGACTTACGTAAATCAATATGTCATCAAATAATACCAAAGCGAATTCCAGATGAACTCCTCGGGGTACTTCATTCATAAGTCTCATAAAGTACTTGGTGCATTTGTCAGAAGCCAGCAGGCATTCTTCCTCGCCTAATCGCCGTTAGTTTTGAAAGTGTCGCTTCCACTCCTCGCCCTTCCCTCGCTTTCGAATCTGGTGATATCCTCTTTCAAATCAATCTTTGAAAATAATTTTCCCCACTCAAGACCGTCCATGATCATCCATCACCGGCAATGGGAACTGTACACGATGGATTTATCTTATTCAAATAAAGCTCTTGAATCGGTGCACATTCTCCAACTTCGAAATCTTTCTTTTGAACGTCTTGTCGGAACAACACATGTGGACTCCAGCTCTCTTTGACCAATCCTTTGTCCATCGTTGGAACTGTTTCTTGACCTCCTCATTTTTCTACGGCATCAACCTGTACGCTACTTTATTAGACAAACTAGCTCCTGGTATGAGGACTATATGATGACTCACACTCCAAATCGGTGGCAACGAGCAATTAATTAGTCCACTATGATGTCGATGAACTCCTCAACGAGTTCCTGAACTTCTTCTGTAAAATCATCCACTCTTGTGCTTTCATCGAGAACAATTATCGACTTCACGACCTGCGTTGTGGATCTTTCTTCTTCTTAACCTCGTAAGAATTTCCTTCCCACTCTGAAATCGGTGTTACTTCCGTCTTCACCTCTTTATCTACCTCCGGAAGCTTAACATGGGTTTCTCCCATTCTTCTCCGGAGGGTATATGTGTTCATTCTCCATCATGAATCACACATGTCCTCCTTGCCATGGTCTACCCAACAATAAATGACATACCTCCATAGGAATAACATCACAAAAAATCCTATCATTATATCCACCTATATTAAACTCAACCAAAGTTGGTTTGTAATACGGTGTCGCTACGTATTACAGAGCTGCATGCGGTTTGGGGTGATCGGTCATCATCGACTCGGTTTCTCTACCATTTTACGTCTGAGATTATCGTATACCCATTTGTCTGCTATAATAACCTTGCCTTGTCCTTGGTCTTGCCGGTTGTTGCGAACGATGCAGTTAACTGGGCCAGACTTTCTACCTCCTTCGCCGAGATTCAAGGACTTTTAAGCATCATAGCGATCTGTATCGCATCTTCAACCTCAACATCGCCTCTGGCGGCCGGTGATATGAGCTTCTCAATGTCTTTCTTTTTTGGACACTCATGGGACATTCTTCCGTGAAACATGTGACTAGCTCCTCCTCTTCCTCACCTTTCTGACCTCTTCGTCTGAGGAAAATGCGTCAGCATAATCTCCTTGTTGATCATTTTGTTGTCCTCTTTGCTCAACATATGGTTGTTGCTGGCGTAGAGTTCCCTCGCCTCAATATACCACGAGGTTTCTTCCACATTCATATGGAAATACGGAATTTCACCTCACGAATGGCCTTTTGCCTCTTGGTTATTACGCCTTGCCCATTGTCTAACTCGCCATTTCGACTTCTCCTCGGCGAGCCAATTGGTAAGCATCTACCATTGGATGGTTAGCATGGCAAAATTCATCCTAAATGTCATATCTCAAACCATTAATGTCGGCAACTTTCTCATCAATATTCTCGATGTTGATCAATAGAATTCCTCGGTCATATTCTTTCTTTGTCATCGAGTTTCTATCTCATGTTACGCATCTGCTGAACGAGTAATTGGTAGTCTTTGGGTATGAACTTTGCCTTCAACTTGGCTATCATTCAATCCCAACTCTTGATTGCAACGCGTCGATTGACAGCTCGTCCCGCCACAATCTTTATGTCAGCTTTCAAGCCGTAACTACGTAGCTTGACTTTCTTTATCTTCTTGATAGCATCTATCACTTAATCAAAGTAAATTGTCAAAGAGCTCTAATCCAATCTAGCAACTCCTTTGCATCCAGATTTCCCCCATAAAATGGAATGTCCATTTCGGCTCTTGCACCCATCCACAGCAAGTGGCTTTGATCAACCTCTTTGTTGATGCGTCTTCTTCTGTGACCTCTTCTTCATGTCTGGCTTCCTCTTCAACTTCGGAATAACTAAGATCCCCCACACCGACTATGCATCTTTGCGTTGTCTCAATGTCCTCAAGTCTTGCTCAAAGATCACACATCTGTCTCTCCACAACTAGATCTGTCATCTACCTGCCTCTTCTTCTCACCTCCCTATCCTCTGGATCAGGTGATTGTCTTGCATACGGTGACAGGTAGAATTCTCTTCTCTTCTGAAGCGAAAGAACAATTCTCCTCGATACCCACTCGACCACGAAGTAACCCCTCACTGGCATGTCCACTTCACCAGGACCTTCTTATCCTTCTCGGCCCTAAGAACGTCAAAGGTTCTTCTGATTCCTTTCGGGAATCTTCCTTACCCACAATTCTCGCCCGGCACCCAATCTCCTTTTACTCGGATGTTCGAAACTTCAGCAACCGCGAGTCCTTTAATGATCTCTATGCCTTGAGTCGAGACGCGATGTGTCGATCAATGTTGAATTCTCCTTTGCTATGGGGACTTGGCTCCATCTCTTTACCTTTCGACGCGAACGCGAGTTTCAGCCTCGTCACGATCGCGCTTCGAAACTCACGATCTGGCTCCTCGCGACTTAAGCTACTCATGAGGTCAATTGGCTCCTATGTCATCGATAAAGAGACAGAAGCGTAGATATCCTCGTCACCTACCCGCGTCTTCGTACACTATTTACTAAATCCATCGGGACTTTCGCTTCTCGTGCTATCGTGATTCCCGTGGTAAATCTTCCATAATGGCGATTGTGATGGCGTCTGGAGTGGATCCAGCATTTCGTTTCGCGGATCCAGCATTTCGATCGTCAGATCTTTGAGCCTCTCCATGCTTGCGTTGCGTAACTGCGTCTCTTCCTGTAAAGCTGACTTTGACTTGTCTATCGCAGATCCTTTAATAGTGAGCTATCCTTCTGAGCTTTTCACAGCCAGCCGAGTCCCTTTTGGAAACTCTTGCCGCCTCCTTCGATAAATCTTCAATAGCGTCTAAGTGTTAAAGCTTCGACTCTGCGCACACCCGCAAAAACAGTCTCTCAATACTTCACTAAGGTCCCCAACCCTGAGACTTCACCCAACCTACACACTCCTTGCATGACTCATGTGCCCAACTTCACTTCTAGATGAATGAGAACAAAATCTAAACAACCTAAGCCTTTTGTCAACGCACTCCTTGAGGACAATTCAACTTCACTCCTTGCGAATCTCTTGGCTCAATTGAAAACGAATTGAAACTCGTTCACATTCCCTCGATTCTATTCAGCGAAATCACATACCGACTATAAAGTAAAATGTGGCCAGGAAAGAAACATTCATGACATATCATAAGTACGAATAGCACAAACCACGAAGTTGGATCAAAGTTGTTTCTATTAATCATATGTACATGGTGTTCTTCATCACTGATTCTCACATACTCTTCTCAAAATGTAATAATCCTTATTACAATGTACCGGGAGAGGGTGTCTATATCCGTTTCCCTCTTCCTTTGCGCTCTAAAATCTATCAAATCTAGAATTCAGTCTATCTAACTTTACGATAGAAGTCTATTAATCGCACTCATCTACCTAAGGGCGTGATATCATCAAAGGTCATTACAATATAAAGAATAAACTATTAGAAATCCACATTAATGTTTGCTTAGCAATATCAAAGATGTTTCTGATATTTATCCGAGTTGTCCTCCGTTTTAATGGCTCTGGGCCGTGGGTGATGCTCCTACATCAATATCTTTGCTTGTTTATAGAACCATTGTCCCTTCTTTTGCCGAGCTTCGTAGTTATAGCTCAAAGTTACGCGGAAGGAAGAGTCACCATAAAATACTGCAATACAATGATGAAGTTTTGAATTATCGCCCTTTTAGTGAATACTACATGAAACAGGATTTGGGGCTTATCTAACCCTCTCTATATACCAAACCTATACATACCATAAACATATATATTATAATGTTTTGTTTGTTATAGAAAAATATCCGCTATGCATTGGATTGTTGGACATTTCAAAGCTTAAGCGTAAGAAGTTATGGAAGGTTCGAAATCCCATAGGCTCAAAAATTTGAAACACCACTTCCATTGATAGTAGGTGTCATAATGTTGCAATACTAAACCCGTGGCACCACCATTTTCGAAGTGACAAGTGTCACTGCCATTGGTCCAAGTATTGCATCATCTTCCTAGTCACACCGCCCTTCATCCATGTCACTTTTCCTACCATGTGTCCATAAAACCACGTCTGCAGCTATTGACTTTTCTTTTACCTTTTAGATTTGTTGGGAAGCGGGTCAATGCTCTCACACTCTGACACTCGTTTGAGAAAGTGAATATATCTGCAAAGTCATCACGACGAGCTAATCACAATGGAATTAGTTTTATGCGATTGAAACTCATTTTGAGCCTTTTTGAGCCCCGATTCCATATCAATGTTTTAGAGCATAGGGAAGGAGATGAGGACGATAAACATTCACATCAAAACCATTCAATTTTCTTGGCATGAGAAACAAATGTTTTCTCTTATTCCTTCAAATTAGACGTAGTATTCCTTCAAATTAGTGGTGTGATTTTGTTCCAACTATGATGTTTATACTCAGTGTGATGTTTATACTCGATAAATTCTAGATCTTTAGAAAGGAAATAAATTTTATTTATGATTGTTTAAATGTAACCTTAAAATATCATTGACATCGAGCATATTGATGATCAAAATATGAACCCATGGCCATTTATAGAAATTCCTAACCCTCACCCCCAATCATTAAGTTACAAGGAAACCATTGAAATTGATAATGGCATTGAAACATTTTGACACCTGATTATCTTAGCTTCTTTGGGAGTATGAGAGATAGAAAAACATTTTCATGGCTACATCCTGTAAAATTATCAGACGAAGTCTGGGTGTTAAGAAAAATAATACTATTCCAATGAATTTGCAAGTAAACAAAGAGATAGAGAATAATTTCCTCCACAAAAATGAATGTATTCTGGTATATTTAAAATTACAATGGGATCAATTCAATATATAGAGGAATTGATCTTGTCACTAATATAAGTAAGCAAACATACACTAAAATAACAAAGAGATTAAAATAGCTAAAGCACATTAGACACTTTAAAATAGATAAAGCACATGAAATAACAAAAGAAGTGCAAAAAATAGCTAAAGCACATGACTAGACCTTTAAAATAGATAACCCACACATGAGTTTGATAGGCTAAAATAGATAAAGCACATGAGTTTGATAGGCTAAAAAGTGTGCTTATCCATAACCGATTATCTAAATAAATCTTATCCATAACTAATTAGCTAAATAAAACAAGTTTACCAAAGAAAGGGGACAAATCCCTAAAATCAAGGGATAGTTTCCTTGATTTAAGGAGGAAGTGTGTTGTCCTACCTTTATGGTTTTAAACTTTGGATGGAGGTTGGAAAGGAGTCACTAAGTGGAGTTCTAATTAGATAACTCAATATTAACTCCATATCATAGGGGACTTATTCCTAAATTTAAGGAAAACTCCCTAAAAACAAGGAAAGTGTCTCCTACCCTCTCTAGAAGGTCAAATCAAGTGAGGAAAAATTAATTGGGATGCATTAACCTAGGTCTAGGTGCCTAATACAAGTAATACACTAAGTGAAGTTAGGATTATTCTCTAACACCCCCCCTTGAGCCTAACTATAGTAAAATAATAAGAAAATGTGAGTCTCGACTACTACCCCATCTTAGGTTCTCAATACAATAATGAACCCCTCATAAAACGAGGAAAGAGGGAAAGCCTCACAGGAACCCCCCCCC
>SNQJ01S0028447.1:47383-75358 GCA_010110895.2 Picea sitchensis | reverse complement strand
ACCAAAAGATCTCGCAAGTCAAAGAATTTCTTCTCAGTGAAGGATTTGGTGAGTATGTCTGCAACCTACTACTTAGTGGGGAAGTACTATAGTGAAATCACTTGATCATGAATCATCCCCTAGATGTAATGCATGTGTATCTCGATATTCTTGGTTCTCTGTCTCTAAACCAGATCAGTGGATATTTTAATAGTGCCATGGTTGTCACAAAATATGACAGTCAGTATCTAATATTGAATCCCAAACTCAGAAATTAAACCCTACAACCAAATACACGGTGTGGTGACATTCACTACACCTCTGTACTCTACCTTTGTTGTGGATAAAGCAATAGCTTCCTGCTTCTTGCTTGACCAAGAAAGTGGACCAGAATGAAAGTTCAATACATACCCTGAGGTGGACTTACGGTCTATGCCATATCCATCCCATTATGAATCTGTGTACCCAACCAAAGATAGAGGACAATCAACTGCATAATAAACACCAAAATTAGGAATGCCTTTTACATACCTAAGGATTCTCTTAGCATCTTACCAATGAATCTCATCGGGTTCCTACATATGCCTTGAAAAAACACTCACTTCATAATAGAGATCAGGAAAGGTATGTGTGAGGTACAATCATCTCCCTACCAACTGCTGATAGAGAGTACTCTCTACCAAAGGAGTAGTCACTCCATCCTCCAATCCAACCCCAAAAAGAAAAGGTGAACCAGTTGGCTTACACTTTCTCATCTGAAACCTATCAAGTAGATCCAATGCATACTTGGGTTGTGCCAACTTAATTCTTGAAGTATACTATGATACCTCAAGAACAAGAAAATAATGCAACAAACCCATATCAACCATGGAAAATCTATCATGCAAGGCAGTCTTAACCAATGCAATCTCTGATAAAGCACTCCCTATGATCAGTAATTCATCTATGTATATAATAATCAACAAAAGTGAGTCATTAATGAGAAGCATATAAACATTTGGATTTGATTTACATATATGAAATCACTGAGAAAGTAGAAAATAATCATTTTTTACATACCAAGCTCGAGGAGCTTGTTTGAGCCCATATAATGATTTATTTAACCTGCATACAAGAGAAGAGTCATGAACATACCCTTATGGATTATCCATATATATCTCCTCCTTCATATATCCGTGAAGAAAAGCACTCTTCACATCCATGTGATGTATTTTCCAATGTTGAGAAGCCGCAATGGCCAAAACTAGTCTGACGGAGTCCATTTTTGCAACTAGTGCAAAAGTCTCGGTATAATCAATGCCATGTACCTAAGAGTAACATTTAGAAACAAGACAAGATTTATACTTACCAATATCACCATTTTCATTAATCTTTTTCTGAAATATCCATCTGCATCAAACAACCTTTCTTCCTTTCAGAAGTGGAACCAAATCCCAGGTTTGGTTCTCCATGACAACACGATACTCCTCATCCATAGCAACTTCCCAGAAGGGGTTTCCCCTGGCCTCTATATATCACTATGGATTTGCCGCAAGTGTCATATAGAAATGTATGGGAATAAACTTCTCTGTGGCAACCAAGGAAGTGGGGGCCTCGAAAAACTTTGATCTACTCCTCCTCGGATCCATCAGATTGCTGACTAGTTCACTGACATCATGCAAAGTATTTTTTGTCGAGAGTGGTAAGGGACCCAGAGAATCCATGGAATTCTCATAAAACTATGAATATGATCCAAATACTTTCTCATCATCATTTTCTGAAGTTCTCGAATGAGCATCAAAACCGTCTTCAACTGTTTCATCCAAAAAATCCCCCATAGGATGATCTGAAACTGCATGTAGTGGATCCTCTTCGAACTTCACACTTCACTCAATGAAAAGTGAATCAATAGAAGTTTGTATCAGCCTATAACGTTTTACACCTTCAGTATATCCAACAAATATGAATTCAACACTCCAAGGCTCTATTTCCCTTCCGTTATTAGATGGAATATGGGTCCATGAACGACAACCAAAAATCATGAAATGGGAGACTTTTTGTTTCTTACCGCACCAAGCTTTGAAAGGAATTATTCCCTTCAGTGATTTGTGAGGAAAACAGTTATGAATGTATGATTCACAATTTATGGCTTCAACCCATAGCTTCATAAGCAATGATTTCGACTATAGCATGCAATTTGTCATCTCTTTCAATGTTCGGTTATTTCTCTCGACAACACCGTTCTCCTGCGGTGTGTAAGGAATTGTATGTTGGATCTCAATACCCACTTCAGAACAAAGTTTTTGCATATATTTTTTAACATAGTCACCTCCATTATCACTACGAAGGATCTTAATCCTTCGCTCAGACTGATTCTCAACAAGTTCTTTAAATTCTTTAAAATACTGAAAAACTTGAGATTTCAATGTCAAAAAATACACCCATGTGAAGCGAGAGTATTTGTCGATAAAAGTGAGTACATACTGGTATTTGATGATTGAGGGCTCAGGGAAGGGTCCCATTACATCACTATGAATCAATAGAATAGGTTAGGATTCCATCCATGCTTTTCCTTTGTCAATTTTTTTCTCAGGATGTTTACCAAGAATGCAGCCCTCACAGATCCCATTGGACAATTTGATTTGAGGCAAACCGGTTACCATGTATTCTTTTCTAAGTTGATGCAAGTACTTGTAATTAAGATGCCCAAATATATCATTCCATAACATCTCTCTTCATTAGTATTATTTAAAAATGTTTTACTTACAGATTTGGGAATGGAATGAGAGAAGGAATACAACCAAGAGTGATGATCTACAACACCATGAGCTAACCGAGACCCTATTTTTAGGTCTGAAATCTCCATTGGATCCGGATAGAATTCAACCTTTCTTCTGGAACCTAAATGTGTGATTTTATATATGTAAATAAATTTCATGTAAAGTGAGGGGACATGCAACACATTATCAAAATATCCCCCTTCCAAAGAAACTATGCCTTTACCACATACCTCAACATGTTTGTCATCTCCCATGAGAATAGAAGGTCTTGTGCACTCTTCGATGGGTGAGAATGATTCTTTATTTGTAGACATATGATTCAAAGAACCTAAATCAATGATCCAAGTGGATGGGGAGGATGTGACAGCCATCAAAGCGCGACCATCGTGATATTTTCCTCTTCCTTCGGCTGGTTTTTCTTCATCCCTCTTCCTTGCATTTGCCAGGACCATGAGATTGTTTTGTTGTAGCATCTTCACCATCTCATATATAGTTTTCCTCATACAATAATATTCAGGATCATAATTTTTTTTACAATAGTTGCATTTATATCTTTCATTTTTCTTCTTCTGTTTGTGATCTGAAGAAGATTCATCCGCCGGTTGCGAGAACTTTTCCTTTCTGGCCTCGAGGTTTTTTCCTTTCCCATTTTTCCGATATTTGAAATTCGGTTTGTTTGATTCATTCATTGCAATAGAATTATATATAGAACCATTTATGGAGCACATGGAAACTAATTTTCATTTCCCTTGAGTTAGTTCTTCAAAAAAATCATCTAAAGAGAGAATTTTCCACTTCGGAGTTGTTAATTTTGAAGCATGAAACAAGAAAACAAAAACTGAATAATCAAGACCTATTTTTGAGAAAATGGAAAGGATGATATGCTCATACTTTTTATCTACTTTGAAATGTTTAATATGAACTGAAAGATATTTAAATTTTGTAAAATACGCTTTCAAAGAATCAAAATTTGACAGATTCAAACCTATGAGCTCATTCTCCAAACTGTAGGCTCAAAGTTCATCCTGTTTACCGAAAAATTGTTCCAAATTGGTCCAAACCTTGTTGGGGGATGATGCGGTGTCGACATGGAACATCAATTATCTTGATATGGAGAGACATATCAGTCCAAAGGATTCATTCATTCGATTTAAATACTTTTCCTTCTCCACAATATTCATTGGCTCAATTTTCGTACCCATTGTTATCTGGTAGAGACCTTTGGTTCGAAGAGCTAGGGTGATCTCAACTTTACATTAAAAGTAGTTGAATGGTGTTAGGACAACATGCTTGGGCTGAATATGTTGATCCATTTATTTTTTCTACCTCCTTTGATGATCTTTCACTTGCAAATAAAACTAGTATACCTCTCCCTGAGATTCCCTGAGGCTCTGATACCATGTAAAATTCTGAGAGCCGAGAGATCTAGAATTCGATGAGAAAAATAATATTAATCCAATGAATTTGAAAGTAAACAAAGAAGAGAGAGCTATAGAATAATTTCCTCCACAAGAATGAATGTATTCACAATATATTAAAAATTAAAATAAGATCAATTCAATATATAGAAAGGAATTAATCTGGTCACTAATAATAGAAACTGACACTAAAATAACAAAAGCAATGCAAAAAATAGCTAAAGAACATAACTAAAAATCTAATATCAATTGACCACCATGCCCATAACTAGGAATTGTTATGTTTTGTGTGATGATTAATGTAAATATATATTGCTCAGATTCAGACGAAAAAAAAGATTTCATAGAACATCTAGCCAACACCTATCTGTGACTTGAAAATGGTGTAGTTTTGCTAGAAACCAGTGAACTGGGACCTGCTAAATCACATAGTTTATTGAAGATATCCTTCCATCTCTTATTCTCATTGGTGGGTTGTGTTGTGGGCCTTTTTCTCTTATATCATCGCATGATTTCGAATTCATTCCCCAACTTTGAAACGAAAGAGCCCACCGTATCTAATAGCTTAAATCCCTACTAAATACCATTGAAAACATTTTTTGTCCAATGCAGAGTACCTTACTAACATGAAAAATCTAACAATTGTGACTTTGAGATCCACACTGAAATAGACACAAGATCCCAACACCTTTCAGACATGTTCATTTTTAATTGAACAATGAGTTGATAGAAAACGGAAGAAAAAATGTTGTTTAATACAAATGCATATATAACTTGCACTTTAAAGTAATTTATGCAGTTACCACTATCGAAAGATTTCAATTTGGATGAAGTTGTCCAATTTAATTTAAGTCAGAGAATTTATTCTCAGTGAAGGATTTGGTGAAGATGTATGTAGCTTGTTTCTTAGTGGGGAAGTACTACAGTGAAATCACTTGATCGTGAATCATCCCCTAGATGTAATGCATGTGTATCTCGATATGCTTGGTTCTTTGTCTCTGAACCATATCAGTGGATATCTTAATAGTACCTTGGTTTTCACAAAATTGTACCGTTAGTATATGATAATGAATCCCAAACTCAGAAATTAAACCCTACAACCAAATACATAGTGTGGCGACATTCACTTCCCCCATGTACTCTACCTTTGTTGTGGATAAAGAAATAGCTTCCTGCTTCTTGCTTGACCAAGAAAGTGGACCAGAACCAAAGTTGAATACATACCCCGAGGTGGACTTGTGTTGTGTACCATCTCCATCCCAATATGAATCTATGTACCCAACCAAATATAGAGGACAATCAACTGCATAATAAACATAAAAACTAGGAATTCCTTTTATATACCGAAGGATTCTCTTAGCATATTTCCAATGAAGCTCATCGGGCTCTTGCAAATGCTTGGAAACAACACTCACTTCATAAGAGAGATTAGGAAAAGTATGTGTGAGGTACAATAAGTTCCCTACCAACTGTTGATAGAGAGTACTCTCTACCAAAGCAGTAGTCACTCCATCCTCCAATCTGACCCCACAAAGAAAAGGTGAACCAACTAAATTACACTCTGTCATATGAAACCCATCAAGTAGATCCAATGCATACTTGGTTTCTGCCAACTTAATTCCTGAAGTAGACTATGATACCTCAATACCAAGAAAATAATGCAACAAACATGTATCAACCATGGAAAATCTATCACACAAGGCAGTCTTAACCCATGCAATCTCTGATAAAGCACTCCCTGTGATCAGTAATTCATCTACGTATATAATAATCAATAAAAGTGAATCATAATGGAGAAGTATATAATCATTCGTATCTGATTTATATATATGAAATCCCTGAGAAAGTAGAAAATAATCAATTTTTACATACCAAGCTCGAGGAGCTTGTTTGATCTCATATAATGATTTATTTAACCTGCATACAAGAGAAGAGTCATGAACATAACCCTATGTCTGCTCCAAATATATCTCCTCCTTCATATATCTATGAAGAAAAGTACTCTTCACATCCATGTGATGTAATTTCCAGTGTCGAGAAGCTGCAATGGCCAAAACTTGTCTGATGGAGTCCATTTTTGCAACTGGTGCAAAAGTCTCGGTATAATCAATGCCATGTACCTGAGAATAACCTTTAGAAACAAGACAAGATTTATATTTACTAATATCACCATTTGTATCCATCATTTTCTGAAATATCCATCTGCATCAAACAACCTTTCTTCCTTTCGGAAGTGGAACCAAATTTCAGGTTTGGTTCTCCATGAGAGCATGATACTCCTCATCCATAGAAGCTTCTCAGAAGGGGTTTCCCATGGCCTCTATATATAAATATGGATCTTCTACAAGTGACATATAGAAATTTATGGGAATAAACTTCTCTGTGGTAGCCAAGGCAGTGGGGGCCTCGAAAGACTATGATCTAGTCCTCCTCGGATCCATTGGATTGCTGACTATTTCACTGACATCATGCAAAGTATTTTTGGCCCAGAGTGGTAAGCGATCCAGAGAATCCATGTAATTCTCATAAACCTATGAATATGATCCAAATAATTTCTCATCATCATTATCAGAAGTTCTCGAATGAGCATCAAAACCATCTTCAATTGTTTCATCCAAAAAATCCCCCATAGGCTGATCAAAAACTCCATGTAGTGGACCCTCTTCGAACTTCACACATCACTCAATGAAAAGTGAATCAATAGAAGTTTGTAGCAGCCTATAAAATTTTACACCTTCATGGTATCCAACAAATATTAATTCAATGCTCTGATGCTCTAGTTCCCTTCCTTTATTAGATGGAATATGGGCCCATGCACGACAACCAAAAATCATGAAATGAGAGACTTTTGGTTTCTGACCGCACCAAGCTTCGAAAGGAGTGATTCCCTTCAGTGATTTGTGAGTAACATGGTTCTGAATGTATGATGCACAATCTATGGCTTCATCCCATAGCTTCAGAGCTAATGATTTTGACTATAGCATGCAATTTTCCATGTCTTTGAATGTTCGGTTCTTTCTCTCAACAACACCGTTCTACTGCGATGTGTAAGGAATTGTATGTCGAATATCGATACCCACTTTGGAACAAAGTTGTTTCATATATTTGTTAACATACTCACCTCCATTATCACTACAAAGGATCTTAATCCTTCCCTCAGACAGGGATGATTTTAGGGGCTAAATTTCGCTCATGGGCTAATTTTCCATGGTTTTTCCAAAAACGAGATTCACTATTTTAAAAATTATTCACCCAAATTATATAGGATAAAATTATTTTACCTTAAAAATCACTAACATTTTATAAAAACTATATAAAATACTTAGAAATTTGAATATTTTAAAAAAAATATCACCAAACATTTATAGTTGACATATGAAGGATCAGTAATATTTGCCAAGGTTGCCCAAAGGGGTTGGATCCAATGGTGGAAAGCGAGGAGTTTTTCACCATTGGGCAAGGTTCAATTCTCGTGAGGGATTTACCTGGAGCCATGGGGACACCTTGAGGTAGTGGTCGAACGTGTGGTTGCACCCAGAGATACTAGGGGGACACCTTGAGGTAGTGGTTGAATGTGTTGTTGCACCCAGAGATACTATATAATAAATGGTATCATGACCTGCACACATAAGTGATCAAAGCCTCCACCCCCATGTCCTTCAACTCTTTTAAGTCCCCTGTAGGACAATGGGTGGTATCTGGAGGTGCTGTTAAGCTCAGATGTTAAAGCCACCTGCTCAAACCTGCATGGACAAAAAAATCCAACCATGTTATGGGTTGGTGTGGCTCAAGCGTGCGATCCCCAGGTGATTTTGACGACTTAGATGCCCCTGAGTCGCGGTTTCTCAAGCCACAGGTTAATCACATAGCCAATAGGTCCCGCACAAATTAACAAACAAAAAAAAATATTCGCCAAGGTTTCTACATTTTAAAATAAATTTCCATCCTTAAAACCATCCCTGCCCTCAAACTAATTCTCAACAAGTGCTTTAATGTCAAATCCCCCCTGCTATTAAAATCAACATGAAATAGACAGATACAATGAGTTGGTAAATCCTTTTTTTATTTTTTATATAAAAACAAGTTGAGAAGTCATCTTGCATCTAACTTCTACAAATAAAAGACCTAATTAGAGTCTCTGCACAAAGGATCCTAGCCTACATTGGTTAAGCATTTATGATAAAAACAAAGTACCCCAAAAACGGTATCCACCTTACCATAACTGCAAAATTCCAACACATCTCTACCTAATTATATTGAAACCAAGGAGATACATTACAAGAAAACGAGATCTATGCCCACCTATATATAATTAAATATTATTGCGACTCAATTTCGTTAAAAAGAACATAGGGTGTGCTATTATTGATATGATTGCATCGTAGTTGCAAGATATTCCCAACTTAACAATTTACTAAAATTCAACTATGTATGTAACACACCAATTCTTAGATTCATGGATCATAAATAAAGGCAAGACACATAAGTATTTTCATGACTAGTTCTAATACTATATAACAATAATTCTATCAATATGCTTTTAATATCTCTCACCACTCTAACTATCTATTAACCAAGTTTTTAACTAACATTCCATGTCACTACATTCATTATTATTCTATTAACTAACTTCTTATCTATTCATACTTATAAAGTAATATTTTAGTTTAAACAAGACTTAGATCAGGATAGTTGACATAACCCCAAGGATGTTCACCCTACTAGGTATAACCTTGATAAACTGTAATCATGCGCACCGATTTAGTGGGTAACCAATTTTGGTAAAATAATAATTAACAAAACTTAATTAACAAGTTAGCATTAGCCAACTATGGTATTGGATTATCGAGTATACATTTAGTCCATAAAAATAAATGAGATTATAAATCTATCATAATTTGCACCACAATACCAATTATAAATCTATCGTTATACATTTCACAATAAATGAATAACATCTCTAAATAGATTATCAATTAAAGATTGGAACATTTAAAAATTAAAAAATAACAAAGCATTTAGAGATCGTTTACCCTCGCAGACATTAAAGAACATATAATTAAATCATGGTTGTCAATCCTGACAACCTCAGCGTTGTCCAAAGGATGGATAAATGGAAATGAAACAGGTGGTCTGAGTGGGCTGCCTTCTAGCCTATAAAAGAGGTTGTCAAGTAACTTCAAGGGGTTGTGATTACCAAGGCGGTTAAGGGAGGAGCTATCAGTACAATTTCTAAATTAAATGCTATGGAAAACACTTGTCATCATTAAATGGGATGCATTCATGATCAATGCAGAGAAGTAATTGTGGAATGTAACAATCTGAGAATGGCATTTGGAAACCACAGAGAAATAATTTGTTGCAAAAAGCACTCTTAATAAAGCAATGCTCGCATATTATCCAGCCACGTAATACCCTCAAGGTAAAAGAAAATGCAAGATAGCAATCAGGAAATGACTCAGTATTTAAAGAGGCAAATCAAACTCTTTAAGGCAGTAAAAAAACAATTAGTTTGCAAAATCATTGGTCATTTACAACAGGCTCAACCACATTGAAAGGCAAATCGCCAATCATCAAGTGTTTGCATAGGAGTATTTTTAATGCAAACACAACCCCAACTCAGCCTAACACACCTCCACACTAAAATGAATACCCAGCCAGGTGAAAAGGGTGAGGACTCATGCAGACCGACCACTCAATGAAGAGGGGAAATCGCTCAGGAATGATTCTATATCAGAGGGTAAAGAGATGAACCTTATCATATCTACAACTTCAACACTACGCAGACGGGCCAATCAACCAATAAAAATGATCTGGAATGATTTGACTGAAGGGAAAAATTTATGAGCGTTGTCAAGAATATTAACTTCGCAATGACATCATTTTAATTCGTAAGAGCCATTTATTAAAAATGCCAAATATTAAAGGGAGTAAATGCAAGGCCGATTATTAAAAAAGGGTAAATGTAAATGCCCAAGAGTAAAACACTGTCTAGAAAATGCTCAGGTAAACACAGGGTAAAATCTCTGTCCGATAATAAAAACGTAGGTAATAACCATGTCATCTAAGGATAATACTTTCGCTGTCTAAAAATAACAAATTTTCCTTCCTATCATACATTTCAAATTCCTGTCAAAAATAACATTTCCTCCGTCACACCAGTTGTATAGAATTTGTTGTCACTACTTGTTATTTATTAGTCATAGTGTATGTATCAACTGTTTACAATAACCAACAACACCTACCACACATGCAACCAACTCATGGTAATCAATCCTAGCCAATAACAAATCACAGCCAAAAAGTATGCAACAATCACAGCCACCGAAGAATATCGTTGTTGAGGTGTAAGGGACATCGCTAGTAAGGATCTATTAAATAAATACTGTTTGACACATAACAGAAAATGTTGTCCCAAAATTGACAGTTAAAAATTAAAACGGTCCAAGCACAGTCAATAGAAAGGGGTAATTGTTGAGGTTTAAAAACTTTGAACTACAACCTTGACTAGTGGAAAATTCCAGATCATTACATCCAACAATGGAAGTTCCTTCATTATATAAAAATGCAAGCAAACTACATGGGGAAGAGTACACAAAATAAAAATAAAATGCAGAGTAAATTTTCTTTTGGGAGATCGGAACGATAACCATGGTAGATTTACTCAACACGAACAAGCGCAAGGACCCTCAGTCAGCCAAGAAAATTGGAATGGGTAGACGGCTAATAGGTGTGTCCTTCGCTCATCATCCTCGCACAGAAAAGCAAGGCGTTTAGATCCATAGTTCTTTTAATGCCAAGGTGACGAATGTAGATCAGGCTCCTAGTCGACTGCTCAGGTGAGGACTGCTGAGATAGGGATGAAGGATAAACAACCACCAAGGTCACAATCAAACACAGCAAGGTGGTCAAGACATGTTGGAAAACCAAGGCCATGGGAGTCAACAATCATTGAGCTAGGCTAAGAAAGTTTCAGTCATCAATTTAAAAAAAAAAAAAAACAGTTTACTTCTCCATTAAATAAGCGGATAAAAGCATAAGTCCTAGTACAATCTACCATACACAAATGAAGAGAGCGTACTGTTGCTTGATCACCCACTCTAAATGACGTCCTGCACACTCTGTGCAACTCCCACTTGCCGACCGACGATACTTCACCGGTACCACCCAGCCAATGCTAGGGGTACTCTTCATCCCCCTTGGCCCTCCAAGCCGCAAAGGGGACACACACACACTATCCAGAGATTTGAACTAGCTCCCAGCTTGCCTCGCAAGGCAGAGCTACCACTCCTCACCGAGTTGGGTATCCCAACTCCCACAAGTTAAGTCATTCAAGTAGATATTTCTGCAGCGTAATGTTATGCAAACAGAAGAGATCCATCCTCCATCTCCTCCCTTCATTATATAGAGTTTCATACTTTCTAACTTTCCTAAAATCTCATTTAATTAATCTTTTAAAATTTAATTCCTAAAAATTCTTCCCCATACATGTGTCACCCATCCCCTTCATTTCTCCACAAATTAATTTCTTTAATTAATTAATTTCCATTATTTCCCTCACCCACCTAGAGTCACTCCTAGAATCGGTCCTAGGTGTCCCCAAATTCTCTTACAGGTTTTAATAACTTTCCCCATTATCAATTTGCTAGTTCAGTTTTAAATTAGAAAGATCTTAATGGTAGATACCTTACTAAGTTTGACTTTCTTCTTTTCCCCTTGGGTTTCCCTTTTCTTCTTATGTTTCCCTCTTTTCCTAGTTTACTAAATATTTTAGATTTCCCTCTTTCCCCTTTTTATTTAGGACTGAAATTGGCAGGTGTAGAAATTAACCCCCTTTTTCCTTCTTCCGTTTTTAGTTAATAAATTTAAATTATCACAAAAAAATAAAAATAAAATAAAACAATTATCCGGCCTTTTTTTTTTAATTTTACCCTAAGAGATTTTTATGAATTATTTAAATTGCTTACCCCCTTATTGTTACAAGACTTAACGAGGAGTGTAATTATTATTTACGTTGTCTTTATTTATTTATTTATTTTTATTTTTTTTGAAATAGATAGATAAAATTTTACCACTAGCATAATTTAGACTTAGACCTTAAATTTTCATATTAGGCGACATTTTATTAGGGAATTTGTTTTTTTTTATAAATATTAACACGTTATTTGTCCTAAGGCCATCTAGGTTCATTCATTTATCAAAAAACACGCGACATGCCCTTCAGGATGCACCAGGTGCTCCAAGGGTGCCACTCACCTTACTTTGTTTCCTTTGCGCGACGTGCCCATCATGATGCACCATGTGCTCCAAGGGTGCCACTCACCTCTTTCCATTTTTCTCACGCGACGTGCCCTTCAGGATGCACCACGTGCTCCAAGGGTGCCACTCGCCTCTTGAATGACTTGGTAGACACAAAAGAACCCCTGGAGTCAATACTTCGCCAGGTGAAATTGTGGGAGACTAAGGGCCTCTAAGGAATAAGGCCCCCGCCTTATTGCACGCCCCTTAGAATCATCGTGAGCGACTATCGCAGTCTTCCCTCATGGCATCGTGGGTCCTCTCGAACTAGGTAAATGTTAACCTATAGTTCGATCTATGGCAAGAGTGCTAGTAGGTTGTGGCAGGGCTGTTGTCCACACCTCTCCCTCAACATCTTTGGTAGGCATGCATGACCCCTTTACTCCACATGTGAGTTTGTTCAGAAAGCTATCATCATCCTGCATCATCGACGAATCATGTTAGAATATATCCATATCATATCATCTAATGAGATGCACTAATATCACAGTAAAACAATCAAACCCCAATGGTACACTCCCCTACTCGATCCAGAGTCCAAGGGGTTCCATCAATGCCTCTGCATCCTTGAGGTCCATAATCCTGCACACTCAGTAAAACCGATTCAATAGCACTTGTCAAACTCAATGCAGTAAAACTATATGTCATCAGCCCATAACGCCCCATAATCAGAATCAAAAATTTTCAATAGCATAATAATCTGGATCACTTACGAGCAAGTGTCCTCAAAGAATAAGTTTTCTCAGTGCGCCAGAGTGGGATGTTACATACACCCCCTCTTGTTCTAAACTTTGTCCCGAAGTTTCACAGTATAAGTGTCGAATAATGTGTATCACAGTATCATAATTCTATCTATTAAACAAAAATGGAAATTGTTGGCACATATCATATGCGTCCTCTCAGGTCGCCGAGTGCGGACTATAGTTGTCCCACTGGAAATTGATCTGATCTACCATTTGACGCCGTAGTTGTCGAACACGATGATCCAAGATGCAGACCAGCTCATCCGTGAGCGCCCCCTCGTTCGATACTTGCAAGGAACTCATGTTAATAACATGCGTAGGATCACTAATATAATGTCTCAAAATAGATACATTAAAAACATCATGCATAGACCTCAAAGAATCAGGCAAGGCTAGTTGATAGGCCGCGGGCCCTTTTCTCTCCACAATCTCGAAGGGTCCCACGAACGTAGGAGAGAGTTTATCTCCCTTTCCAAACTTGATCGAACTCTTATGTGGTTTAACCTGCAAGAAGACCTGATCACCGACCTCGTAACTACGGTCGACACGGTGTGCATCGGCATAACTCTTATGTCGATCCTGCACTTCTTTAATCCTTTGTCTTATAATTTTCATTTTCTCTTCCATTTCTTGGATCACTTTTGGTCCCACCAGGACCCTATCCTCAAGCCGATCCCAGCTCAAAGGCATCTGACATGGTCGCCCGTAAAGAAACTCGAAAGGCGCCACCTTAATGGTGCTTTGGTAACTGTTGTTATAAGAGAATTCCACCAGTGGTAAGAATTCTTCCCAATGTTTTTGTTGGTCCATCATGTACATGTGAAACATGTCTTCCAAGGTCTGGATCATTCATTTGGTCTGCCTGTCAGTCTCCGGGTCATATTTTGTACTAAATTTAAGTTGGGTTCCCAAGGCCTCTTGGAAACTCTTCCAAAATCATCCAGTAAACACCGATCCTTGATCGAATATAATCCTCTTAGGTACACCATGAAGCCTCACAATATCACCGATGAAAACTCTAGATATGTTAGGTGCCTGATACGTCGTACGCACAGGAATAAAGTGATCACTCTTCGTCAGTGTGTCTACTACTATGAAAATCGATTCATGTCTCCTTCCCGCCAGCGGCAATCCAACAATAAAATCCATCGAAATAACCTCCCATTTCAATTCTGGAATAGCATGTGGCTGTATTAATCCTGTCGGGTGTCTATGTTCATCCTTTACTTGCTGAAATTCTAGATATCTTGCCACATAGTTGACTATCTCTGCCTTCATTCCTTTCTAGAAGAATAAGGGTTTAAGGTCTGCCCTCATCTTCGTGACTCCCGGGTGAGCCATGTAAACTGCTCTATAAGCCTCGCTTAGGATCATCATCCTCAATTCGTCATTCGGTGGTACGTAAATCTGATTTTTAAACCTCAATAACCCATCATCATCTAACGAAAATCCTTCAAATATTGGTACCATCATTGTGTTTTGTCCGATAAAACCCTTGACCTATTTGTACTAGTCATCGTCACGTTGTAAGGTTAGAATCCTTTCACGAAGATTCGTTTGAAGAGGAAGCACCGAAAATATGGGTGTCCTCTGACTCAAAGCATCTGCCACTCGGTTCACTATTCCTTTTATGTAAGTAATCTTGAAGTCGTACTCGCTAACCAATTTTGACCAACGTCATTGTCGCACGTTCAGGTTGCTTTGCGTAAATATGTGTTGTAGTCCATAGTGGTCAGTCTTTAGTTCATTTTTTCATCCAACAAGGTAGTGTCTCCAAACCTTCAAGGCATATACGATGGCTAACAACTCCAAATCATGCGTCACGTAGTTCTCCTCATGCCTTCTCAGTTTCCTCGAGATGTAAGCGATCACTCGTCTGTCCTGCATCAAGACTCCGCCTAAGCCTTCCTTGGATGCATCAGTGCATACCAAGAAGTTCGCATCCATGTCAGGGACCCTTAGTATCGGTGTTGTTGTCAACAACTCCTTGAGCCTCCAAAATGCTTCTGCGCATTTCTCGGTCCAAACAAACTTCTTGTTTTTCTTCTGCAATTCCTTGATCGGATTTGCTATATTCAAAAATCCCTCTACGAATCATCGATAGTATCCTACCAAACCCATGAAGCTACGCACTTCCAGGACATTTGTGAACGCGGGCCATTCCATAATAGCCTCGACCTTTGTTGGATCCACTGCGATGCCTTTGCCAGAGATGACATGCCCTAAGTATTGAGTCTTCGATTGATAAAATGAGAATTTGGACAAATTACCATACAATTTGTGCTCTCATGGACACTGTAGTACCAAGCGCAAGTGCTCTTCATGCTCCTCCATCATCCGAGAGTAAATCAAAATATCGTCAATGAATACTTTGACGAAGTTGTCCAAATACTCATGGAACACCCCATTCATCAAACTCATAAATACCCTTGGGGTGTTTGTCAGTCCAAACAGTAAAACAATAAACAATAAACTTGTAATGTCCAAACCTCATCTTAAAGGCGGTCTTAGGGATGTCATCTTCCCTAATCCGTAACTGGTGGTATCCTGATCACAAGTCGATCTTTGAGAAAACCGTCATGCCCTTCATTTGATCGAACAGATCATCAATCCTCAGAAACGGATACTGATTCTTGATCGTGGCCTTGTTCAATTGATGGTAGTCAATGCAGAGCCTCCACGAACCATCCTTATTTCATATGAAAATAACAGGTGCACCCCACGGTGACACAGTTGGACGTATCAGTCCTAGGTCCAACAATTCTTTCAGTTGCATTCTCAACTCTTGTAATTCTGGGGTCGACATTCGATAAGGAGTTCTGTCTATTGGTTCAGTTCCCAGTTTTAGGTCTATAATAAACTTCAATTCCATCTCCGGCGACATCCCAGGTAACTCCTCCGGAAATACGTCTTCAAACTCTCCCACCATCAGAAGGTGTTCTATACCTTCCACTACTCCCTTCTCGTTTAACACAAGGATCGCATAAATCGTGCACCCCTTGCGCATGCTCTTCCGAAGTTGCAAGGAAAAGATGAACCTCAAGGAGACTCCCTTGTTCCAACCTACAATCACATGTCTCTGTCCCTCATCATCGACAAAGCTCAACCGTTTCGTCTTGCAGTTGAGTATCGCCTCATGTGACTCCAACCATTCCATACTAATCAACATGTCATAAGATCCTAAGATCGTGACGTACAGGTCATCCTTGGTGACAAACTCTCCCAGGTTAAGGATACAACCCGTAACCTTTCCTCCAACCTTTTTCTTGGCTCCCGAGGCCATCTCTACGAAGATAAACTCATCCTGTTTGACTGCCTTTTCCTTAATCCGTTTTAGCACTACACCAGAAATGAAACTCTTGGTAGCATCAGGATCTATCAAAATACTAAAGGTTTGGTTAGCAACGGTACCTGTATTCTTGAGCACAGTCGACTAATGCTCTTCTTTCTGATTATTCACCGCTGCATGAATCCGATGGGCCTTGCCCATATCTCCCATGGTAGTGGGTCCGACTGATCCAGACACTCTAGTCCTCTCCACTGGGCAGTCGCGCTGGTAGTGTGCCTCCCCACACATCCAACCCACCTTCTTCAGACCAGTAGTCCTGGTACCCGAAGTAGAAGATGACGACCCACCGACCTGGAATCCTGGTTTGTTCTGCTGAATAGGCCTAAACTGTTGCTACTGTGGTCGACGCTATTGTTGATGTTGTGGTCCCCGATAAGATGTCCACTACTGAGGCGTCATCGTCGAGGTGTAGTTAAAGTGGATCCCCTCTTGAAGCCACGACATCCTGGGGTATGTTCGGTCGGTGTCTGATGTTGTTGTGCACTAGATGACAACTGCCTTGCTGGCCTCGCTAGAGTCCTGGTCTGACCCCTGCTGATAAGCTCCTCCTCTGCTATGAGGGCCTTCTTGATGACATCATGCAAGGTTTAAGGCATCAAAATCCTAACCTTTGCATGTATGTTGTCGTTAAGGCTGAAGACAAAGTTGTTGACCTTAAGTTTCTCAGTGTTAAGGTGCAGAGCATACTAGAGCATCTCCATAAAATGGGCCTCGTACTTGGGCACCATACGGTCGCCCTGTCGTAAGGCGTTGAACTCATTGAGTTGACGCTCAATGAATTCCTCTGAAAGTTACCTCTCTCATAACCATTCCTCAAACATTTCCCATGACACATCTTCGACGACCATGTTCAACTGTAGTAGGAGCATCTTCCACCATAGAAGAGCACTTCCCTTCAGTGGGAAGACCGCCATGTGGACCTTCATGTTGGAGGTATAATCGCGAAGTGCAAATCACACTGCCATATTCTCCAACCATGTCTTGGTGGGTGTGCCATCTGGGGCACCAAAGAACTCAAGAAATTTTACCTTCTCGAGTTCACGGTGAATGCTCCCAGTACCGACCAAAGTGCATGGTGGAACCTCAGGGGGTGTCGACGCTCTGGCCTCATCTCTGTCCAAACGAATGATCAATGCCTCAGACATGTGCTGAAAAGATCTCATCATTCTGACCACATCACCAACTGCTACCTGCTCCTTCCCAACAACCCGTTCGTCTCCCTGGGGCTTAGAACCCTCAGGTGTGGCTTCTACTAGAGGCGTAGGGCCTCCTCCCCTACTACCCTGTCATCTACCTTCGCAGCGTCCTCTAACCATGATTACCTATGCGAATACAAGTCCACTTAATTAGAAACATTATAATCAAATCACATCAACGAAAGTTTTAGTGGTCCCAATTTGTGGGTTGAATCTCGCTCTGATACCATATGTAAAATCCTCCCTGCCATTAAAATCAACATGCAATAGATAGATACAATGAGTTGGTAAATTATTTTTTTCTTTTTTCTTTTTTTTTATATAAAAACAATTTGAGCAGTCATCTCCCATCTGACTTCTACAAATAAAATACCTAATTAGAGTCTCAACGCAAAGGATTCTAGCCTACATTGGTTAATCATTTATGATAAAAAAAAAGTACCCCAAAAACACTATCCACCTTACCATAACTGCAAAAGTCCAACACATCTCTACCTAATTATATTGAAACCAAGGAGATAGATTACAAGAAAATGGGATCTATGCCCACCTATATATACATAAATATTCTTGCGACTCAACTTCGTTAAAAAGAACATAGGGTGTGCTATTATTGATATCATTGCATCGTAGTTGTAAGATATTCCCAACATAACAATTTACTAAAATTCAACTATGTATGTAACACACAAATTCTTAGATTCATGGATCATAAATAAAGGCAAGACAAATAAATATTTTCATGACTAGTTCTAATACTATATAACAATAATACTATCAATATGCTTTTAATATCTCTCACCACTCTAACTATCTATTAACCAAGTTTTTGACTAACATTCCATGTCACTACATTCATTATTATTCTATTAACTAACTTCTTATCTACTCATACTTATAAAGTAATATTTTAGTTTAAACAAGCCTTAGATTAGGATAGTTGACATAACCCCAAGGTTGTTCACCCTACTAGGTATAACCTTGATAACCTGTAATCATGTGCTCCGATTTAGTGGGTAACCAATTTTGGTAAGAGAATAATTAACAACACTTAATTAACAAGTTAGCATTAGCCAACTATGGTATTTTTTTATCGAGTATACATTTAGTCCATAAAAAGAAATGAGATTATAAATCTATCACAATTTGCACCACAATACCAATTATAAATCTATCATTACACATTTAACAATAAATGAATAACATCTCTAAATAGATTATCAATGAAAGATTGGAACATTTAAAAATTAAACAATAACAAAGCATTTAGAGATCTCTTACCCTCACAGACATTAAAGCACAGATAATTAAATCGTGGTTGTCAATCCTGACAAGCTCAGCGTTGTCCAAAGGATGGATAAATGGCGGTGAAACAGGTGGTCTAAGTGGGTTGTCTTCTATCCTATAAAAGAGGTTGTCAAGTAACTTAAAGGGGTTGTGCTGACCAAGGTGGTTAAGGGAGGAGCTATCAGTACAATTGCTAAATTAAATGCTGTGGGAAACACATGTCGTCATTAAATAAGACACATTCAGGATCAATGCAGAGCAGTAATTGTGGAATGTAACAATCTGAGAATGGCAGTTGGAAACCACGGAGTAATAAGTCACTGTAAAAAGAATTCTTAATAAAGAAATGCCCGCATATTATCTAGCCACGTAATGCCCTTAGGGTAAAAGAAAATGCAGGACAACAATCAAGAAATGACTTAGTCTTTAAAGAGGAAAATCGAAGTCTTTAAGGCAGTAAAAAAAAACAGTCACAATTAGTTTGCAAAATCGGTGGTCATTTACAGCAGTCTCAACCACATTGAAAGGCAAATCGCCAGACATCAAGTGTTCACATAGCAGTATTTTTAATGCAAAACGCAGCCCCAACTCATCCTAACACAACTCCACACTAAAATGAAAATATAGCCAGGTGAAAAGGGTGAGGACTCACGCAAACAGGCCACTCAATGAAAAGAGGAAATCATTTAGGAACGATTCTATATCAGAGGGTAAAGAGATGAACCTTATCATATCTACAACTTCAACACTGTGCAGACGATCCAATCAACCGAAAAAAATGATCTGGAACAATTTGACTAAAGGGAAAATTTTATGAGTGTTGTCAGGAATATTAACTTCTCAATGACAACATTTCAATTCATAAGAGCCATTTATTAAAAACGCCAAATATTAAAGGGAGTAAATGCAAGGTCGATTATTAAAAAAACGTAAATGTAAACACCCAAGAGTAAAATGTTGTCCAGAAAATGCTCAGGTAAACACAGGGTCAAATCTATGTCCGATAATAAAAACACAGGTAATAACCATGTCGTCTAAGGATAATACTTTCACTGTCTAAAAATAACAAATTTTGCTTCCTATGATACGTTTCAAATTGCTGTCAAAAATAACATTTTCGCCGTCACACTAGTTGTATAGAATTTGTTGTCAATACTTGTTATTTCTCAGTCACAATGTATGTATCAACTGTTTACAATAACCAACACCGCCTAGCACACATGCAACCAACTCACAGTAATCAATCTTAGGCAATAACAAATCACAGCGAAAAAGTATGCAACAATCATAGCCACCCAAGAATATCATTGTTGAGGTGTAAGGGACATCGCTAGTAAGGATCTATTAAATAAATACTGTTTGACAAATAACATAAAAATGTGTCCCAAAATTGATAGTTAAACATTAAAAGGTCCAAGCACAGTCAATAGAAAGGGGTAATCGTTGAGGTTTAAAAACTTTGAACTACAACCTTGACTAGTGGAAATTTCTAGATCATTACATCGAGCAATGGAAATGTCTTCATTATATAAAGATGCAAGAAATCTACACGACGAAGAGTACACAAAATAAAAATAAAACGCAAAGTAAATTTTCTTTTGGTTGATCAAAACAATAACTATGGTGGATTTACTCAACATGAACACGTGCAAGGACCCTCAGTCAGCCAAGAAAATTGGAAGGGGTGGATGGCTAATAGGTGCATCCTTCGCTCATCATCCTCACACAGGAAAGTAGGGCGTTGAGATCCATAGGTATTTTAACGCCAAGGTGACAACCGTAGATCAGTATCCTCTCCGAATGTTGAGGCGAGGACTAGTGAGCTAAGGACAAAGGATAAACAACCACGAAGGTCACAATCAAACACAATAAGGTGGTCAAGACATGCGGGAAAACGAAAGCCATGGGAGTCAACAATCATCGAGCTAGGCTAAGAAAGTTTCAATCATCAATTTAAAAAAAATAAAAATTATTTTACTTCTCCATTAAATAAGTAGATAAAAGCATAATTCCTAATACAATCTACCATACACAAATGAAGAGAGCATACCATTGCCTAATCGCCTGCTTTGAATGACGTCCCACACGCTCCGTGCAAATCCTACTTGCCGATCGGTGAGACTTCATCGGTACCTCCCAACCAATGCTAACAATACTCTTCTTCCCCCTCAGCCCCCCGAGCCATAAAGGGGAAACACACACACTATCCAAAGATTTCGAATAGCTCCCAGATCACCTTGCAAGGCCGAGCTACCACTCCTCACCGAGCTGGGTATCCTAGCTCACACAAGTTAAGTCAGTCAAATTGATATTTTTACAGCATAACTTTACACAAATAGAAGAGATCCATCCTCCATCTCCTCCCTTCATTATATAGAGTTTCGTAGTTCCTTACTTTCCTAAAACTCATTTAATTAAGATTTTAAAATTTAATTCCTAAAAATTCTTCCCCGTACAAGTGTCACCGATCCCCTTCATTCCTCCACAAATTAATTTCTTTTAATTAATTAATTTCCCTTATTTCCCTTACCCACCTAGAGTCACTCCTAGAATCGCTCCTAGGTGTCCCCAAATTCTCTTACAAGTTTTAATAACTTTCCCCATTATAAATTTGCTAGTTCAGTTTTAAATTAGAAAGTTCTTAATGGTAGATACCTTACTAAGTTTGACTTTGTTCTTTTTCCCTTGGGTTTCCCTTTTCTTCTTATGTTTCCCTCTTTTCCTAGTTTCCTAAATATTTTAGATTTCCCTCTTTCCCCTTTTTATTTAGGACTCAAATTGGTAGGTGTAGAAATTAACTCCCTTTTTCCTTTTTCCCTTTTTAGTTAATAAATTTAAATTATCACAAAAAAATAAAAATAAAATAAAACAATTATCCCCACCTTTTTTTATAAATTTTACCCTAGCAGATTTTTATGAATTATTTAAATTGCTTACCCCCTTATTCTTACAAGACTTAATGAGGAGTGTAATTATTATTTACGTTGTTTTTATTTATATGTTTGTTTTTATTTTTTTTGAATAGATAGATAAAATTTTACCACTAGGATAATTTAGACTTAGACCTTAAATTTTCGTGTTGGGCGACATTTTATTATGAAATTTGTTTTTTTATTTTTAAATATTAACACGTTATTCATCCTAAGGCCATCTAGGTTCATTCATTTATCATCAACCACGCGACGTGCCCTTTAGGACAAAATAGGTGCTCCAAGGGTGCCACTTGCCTTACTCTGTTTCCCTTTCGCGGCGAGCCCTTCAGGACACACCACGTGCTCCAAGGGTGCCACTCGCCTCTTTCCATTTTTCCCACGCGTCTTGCCCTTTAGGATGCACCATGTCCTCCAAGCGTGCCACTCGCCTCTCGACTGACTTGGTAGACATAAAAGAACTCTTGGAGTCAATACTCCACCAGGTGAACTTGTGGGAGACTAAGGGCCTGTAAGGAATAAGGCCCCCGCCTTATTGTGCGCCCCTTAGAATCATCGTGAGTGACTGTCGCAGTCTGCCCTCATGGCATCGTGGGTCCTCTCAAACTAGGTAAATGTTAACCTACAGTTCGAGCCACGGTGGGAGTGCTAGTAGGTTGTGGCAGGGCTTCTGTCCACACCTCTCCCTCAACATATTTGGTAGTCATGTGTGACCCCTTTACTCCACATGTGATTCTGGTTGGCAAGCTATCATCAGCCTACATCATCAACGAATCATGTCATAATATATCCATATCATATCATCTAATGAGATGCACTAATATAAAAAAAACACAATCAAACCCCAATGGTACACTCCCCAACTCGATCCAGAGTCCATGGGGTTCCATCAATGCCTCTGCACCCTCGAGGTCCATAATCCTGCACACTCAGTAAAACAGAGTCAATAACACATGTCAACCTCAATTCAGTAAAACAACATGTTATCAACCCATAACGCCTCATAATCAGAATCAAATTGTTTTAATAACATAATAATCTGGATCACTTGTGAGCAAGTGTCCTTAAAGAATAAGTTCGCTCAGTGCGCCAGAGCGGGATGTTACATTTAAATTCTCTAAACTATTGAAAAACTTGAGATTTCAATGCCAAAAAATACACCCATGTGAAGAAAGAGTAGTTGTCGATAAAAGTGAGTACATATTGGTATTTGATGATAGAGGGCTCAAGGAAGGGTCCCATGAAATCACTATGAATCAACGGAAGAGGTGAGGATTCCCTCCATGCTTTTCCTTTGTCAAATTTTTGCTCGCGATGCTTACCAAGAATGCATCCCTCACAGATCCCATTGGAAAATTTGATTTGAGAAAAACCAGTTACAATGTCTTCTTTGTTAAGTTGATGCAAGTACTTGTAATTAAGATGCCAAAGTATCTGATTCCATAACCTCTCTCTTCATTAGTATGATTTAAAAAAAAATTACTTACAGATTTGGGAATGGAATGAGAGAAGGAATACGACCGAGAGTGATGATCTGCAACACCGTGAGCTACTCGAGACCCTATTTTTAAGTCTGAAATCTCCATTGAATCTAGATAGAATTCATCCTTTCTTCCAGAACCTAAATGTGTGATTTGATATATGGAAATAAATTTCATGGAAAGTGAGGGGACATCCAACACATTATCAAAATATCCCCCTTCCAAAGAAACTATGCCTTTACCACATACCTCAACCCGTTTGTCATCTCCCGTGAGAATAAAAGGTCTTGTGCACTCTTCGATGGACGATAATGATTCTTTATTTGTAGCTATATGATTCAAAGCACCTGAATCAAGGATCCAATTGGCTGGGGAGGATGTGACATCCATCAAAGCATGACCATCATGATGTTTCCGTCTTCCTTCAGTCAGTTTTTCTTCATCCTTCTTCCTTTCATTTGCCAGGACCATGAGATTGTTTTGCTGTAGCATCTTCACCATATCATATATAGTTTTCCTCATACAATAATATTCAGGATGATAAATTTTTTGAAAACAGTTTCATTTATATCTTTTCTTTTTCTTCTTTTGTTTGTGATCTGAACAAGATTCATCTGCTGGTTTCAAGAACTTTTCCTTTCTAACCTCGAGGTATTTTCTTTTCCCCTATTTCCGATATTTTAAATTTAGTTTGTTTTCTTCGTTCATTGCAAGAGAATTGTCTATAGAACCATTTATGGAGCACATGGAAACTAATTTTCAATTCTCTTGAGTTAGTGCTTCAAAAAAATCATCTAAAGAGGGAATTTTCCACTTCGGAGTTGTTAATTTTGAAGCATGAAACGAGGAAACATAAACTAAATAATCGAGACCTGGTTTTGAGAGAATGGAAAGGATGATATTCTCATCCTTTTTATCTACCTTGAAATGTTTAAGATGAACTTAAAGAGATTTAAATTTTGTAAAATACTCTTGCAAAGAATCAAAATTTGATGGATTCAAACCTATGAAATTGTTCTCCAAACTTAAGGCTCAAAGTCCATCCTATTTACCGAAAAATTGTTCCAGCTTGGTCCATACCTTGTTGGGGGATGATGCAGTGTTGACATGGAACATCAATTCTCTTTATATGGAGAGACATATCATCCCAAAGGATTCTTCATTCAATTTAAATACTTTTCCTTCTCCACAACATTCATTGGCTCAACTTTTGTACCCATTGTTATCTGGTAGAGACCTTTTCTTCGAAGAGCAAGGGTGATCTCAACTTTCCATTCAAAGTAGTTGAATGGAGTTAGGACAACATGCTTGGGATGAAGGTGTCGATCCATTTATTTTTGTTACCTCCTTTGATGATATTTCACTTGCAAATAAAAATAGTATACCTCTCCCTGAGATTCCCTGAGGCTCTGATACCATGTAAAATTCTGAGAGCTGAGAGATCTAGAATTCGATGAGAAAAATAATATTAATCTAATGAATTTGCAAGTAAACAAAAAAGAGAGAGCTATAGAAGAATTTCCTCCACAAGAATGAATGTATTCACAATATATTAAAAAATAAAATAAGATCAATTCAATATATAGAAAGGAATTAATCTTGTCACTAATAATAGAAACTGACACTAAAATAACAAAAGAAATGAAAAAAATAGCTAAAGCACATAACTAAAACTCTAATATCAATTGACCACCATGCCCATAATTAGGAATTGTTTTGTTTTGTTCGTTGATTAATGTAAATTTATATCACCCGGATTCCGGCAAAAAAAAACATTTCATAGAACACCTAGAAAACACCTATTTGCGACTTTAGAATGTTGTAGCTGTGTCAGAAACCAATGAACTACGACCTGGTAAGTTACATAGTTTATTCAAGATATCCTTCCATCTCTTCTTCCCGTTGGTGGACTACATTGTGGACCTTTTTTTCTTAGATCATCGAACGATGTCTAATTCAACAACCATAATTCAACAGCAAACAACCATAATTCAACAGCAAAGATCACAATGGCATAACAAAAATATCAAGAACAAGCAGTTTCAAAAAGGTAATTGGGCCCTACTGTATGATTCCCGGTTTAAAGAATTTCAAGGAAAATTGCGTACAAGATGGCTTGGCCCTTACAAAATAGACACAGTTTTCCCCAATGGAACAGTAAGGCTCCTCACAATCGATGACTCCAGAACTCCGTTACTTGTAAATGGTCATCGGCTCCGTCTTTACCAGCAACCGATTTCTAAAGAAGATTTTAAGGCCACATGCATGGCAGACGCTCATTTTCTCTTCGTTGAGGGGGTTTTTACCCCTAATAACAATTAATTCTTTTTAATTAATTTTTCTTTAGTATTAGAATAGATTAGATTTTGTTTACTAATAATCCCTGTCAAGAAACACCATGCTACAGCTGATTTTTGTAGACCCCGAGCGAAGCACAACCACTAGGAGAGGACGATCCTACTTCAAAGAGATAAGCTTTCTCGATGCTGAAACACCACTGTTCAACACTGTTGACGTTCACGATGCTGAAACACCGCTGTTCAGCACTATTGATTTTTCCCCTCGATGCTGAAACACCACTGTTCAACACGTTTGACTTTTCTTCGTGATGCTGAAACACCACCGTTCAGCACTTTTGACTTCTTCCGATACTGAAACACCATTCATGAGAAAGTTCTTCATTTGTTTCGTTCTTCTCTGTTGCTGAAACACCAGTCCTTCACCATCGTCTGTCAGCACACCCTCGATGGTCTCCGCCATGACAGCACCATCACGGACATGCATAATATTTGGTTGGCAGAACGAATCAAACGGTAAGGCAAGGTACGTAAATATTATGTAATTCAGTTAGGCGATAGTTAATGAGAAAGATTTTTAGCCATTATGACCATTCAAGTGCAATTATTACTAATCGCACTTAACGGGAGGGGAAGTACACGTCAAATTTGCGATACCATCATTTCATCCGATTTCACCGCCGCCATCCCCATTTCACCACCTTTTTGCACATTTCACCACTATTCCCGCATACTCGCTCGGAAAACTCACTCTGTGCAGAGCTGATACACAAACTCTCGACGCCGTAACTTACTGAGCTAGTAGCCATGGGAGGATCCGTCATACGAAATGAACCCGCCACCACAGCGCTGCTCGAACACTATCCAACAGCGTATCAAATATTCGAGCAGGCAGGGTGGCTTGATTACTTCCGCAGACTTCCGGCATACAATGAACAACAAGTCCTACAGTTTGCCCAAAATCTTCAGGAGAACCACTCTGTCGTCGCAGGCGTCCGCATATTAGTAACAGAAGAAGACATATCAGAGGTCTCAGGCCTCCCCATGGATGGCACTCGAAAATTCAGCCGAAAGCATATCATCGGAGATGTCCAACAGAGCTTTTTCCTGCCTGAGGAGAGAATTGTATTAAAGGCCAGAGACGTCTAGCTCAGTTCACTACCACCCCCGTGGCCGGAGGTCGCCAGATTCATCAAGCACTACCTGACTTGCGAAGGTCGCTATCAGGTAGTCTATCAGCACGACTTCATTTTTCTTTCTCATTTAAGGCATAACAGACGGGTCAATCTTCCCTACTATTTGTTGGGTTGTTTAAAGAATATGGCACATTACTATCGAAAGGAAAAAGATCCTACCCTGTTACTTACCCACCACCGTCTTTTGCAATTACTCGTCAACAGGGGTTTTGAACAACAAAACCGTCCATTGAATAACCCGCCCATAAACCCTCAACCAGTTGCTGAAATTCCCTAGGAGCAGCAACAGCAAAACCCCCCAGACATCCCCGAAGTACCCCATATTCCGCCCACAGAACCAACCAGCCCAGTCATTTCCCATACCCCACCAAATCCACCACATACCCTACCAGAGTCATCCACTCCTGCCCTTCATATTCTCAGTGATGACTCTAGACCAGAAAATGTCGCCCGCCCTATCATTCAGGAAAGACCTCCATGAAAATGAAAACAAATTGTCCCCTTTCCACCCTTCTTGCGCAAAAAGGGAACAAGAGCCTCATTGAGGCCACCCTTGATGACCACTACCCTAGACACCCCAACAATTCGACTAACACCCCGTCCACCTCCAACCTTCCCACCCGCGGGATCTTTGCCTATTCCGACCTCAGTGGCTAAAACACAAGAACCAACCACTGATATTGAGTTACAGGAGCTAGAAGCCCAGACATCATTCGTTTTTGAAGTAGCTGAAACACAACCAGCTACCCATACAGTGGTTGAAACACAAGAACCAGCCACCGGTATTGAAATTGAATTACAGGAATCTGAGACCCCGAATGCTGCAACACCACCCTCCTTAAGTAAAGTAGATGAAACACAATCAGCTACCCATCCAGTGGCTGACACACAAGAACTAGCCACTGATATTAAAATTGAATTACAAGAATTAGAGACTCTGGATGCTACCACACCACTCTCCTCAAGCAAAATAGCTGAAAAACCAGCTACCAATTCAGTGGCTGAAACACAAGAACCAGCCACTGACATTGACATTGAGATT
>SNQJ01S0028447.1:15023-29383 GCA_010110895.2 Picea sitchensis | reverse complement strand
ATTCTTTTAAGATCTACTGTGTAGCTTTGTTAACACTGCACTGGTACACTTGCACCATTTATCCAAAATATAAGGATCAAATGTGTAATTTGGATTCATTGTAATGTTAATCCATGTTTGACTAATTATACTATAAATTATTATTTTACAGATCTAAATTGTCGATTGTATATTTGTGTATATGTTTTAACAATTATCATAATTGTTGTAAAACTTAAAAACACTTCAAATAAAGTAACTGGATCACCTCTCGAATTCGTAATTTACAGAGAAATTTATCTCATGTGTGGAGCTTATTACGAACCCTCTCCATCTTCTCAGCGTTGACAATGATAATCCTTTCAAGGTTCCAACCCTTATTTTCATTAGAAGCATAAAAGACCCTTCATTTCCTTACTACGAACCCTCTCCATCTGCTCAATGTTGACAATGATAATCCTTTCAAGGTTCCAACCCTTATTTTCAATAGAAGCGTAAAATACCCTTCATTTCCTCCCATTTTCAATAGGTCGAGCTCAATCGGGGAGGCTGGTTGGGAACTATCAACTGCTCCATCTCTTCTCGCCGCTATGGATTAAGAAATTGAAGAAGCTAATGATATTAAAATAGAAGGCTGACTTGTTATGCTATGCAAGCACCCTCTACTTCATTAAAAATAAACTTTACAGGACCTTGCTTCATGTATATAAATATGCAAGATAATTTTTTGTGTTAAGTTTATGTATCTTCTTGTAAATGCTTATGTGTGAGGAAATGTTCTTTTAGATGGTTAAATATGTACGTGAAATAAATACACAGAAACACAACTTGCATCAAATAAACCATCAAACGCACAACAAGAACAACATGATAAAGGAGTTCACCCCCCTCCGGGCTACATCTCCTTGAGCCTCCATCAATGGACTTGGTTCTCTAGGATTAATTAGTCAAAAGTTATTTTACAAGCTGTTGTTCAAATCCAATGGAAAAACATACTGTACCATTGATATTAGAACACATAAAAACCCCAAAAATGACTAATAGAACTCTGAAAACGGATCATGGCTCATCCAGGCATGATCTCTTCTACATGTGGCCATAAGCTTCCATGAGATTCTCTTTGGAAAAAACACTTGTAAAAGTCCTCAACAGCCTCTGAAATCTGTCCCAATGTGTTCAGAGCATATCAATTAGCCAAAAATGATTATTCAATCACAGAAAACAAACATAGGCTCACCAAACCATGTCCTCGATCAATGAGGGCTTCAAACTCCCTGGAGCTTGATGAAACTTCAATGGTGAAAAACTTGTAGAAGAAGTCTTCAAATGGCCTTGATAATAGCACCAATGGATCCAGGACGTCCAAAAACCCCTAGCTGGGCTTTTACGGCACCTCAATCGGCCAAAAGATGAAGAAGTTAGGCCTCCTCCATTTTCCTCCTTCAACCTTTCTGAAATTGGTTCGCCAAAATGCACCTCTGTGTGCTTGAACCAAGAACACGCTCCCAAAACGCGTTAAAACCCAGCACCGGGTGTAACCGCGCCAACGGTGCAAACCGTAGAATGGTTAGGGTGCCTCCATCCCCTAACTGCCTAGCTCCTGGGCGTATAATGGTCATGTGACCTTGTGCTTTGATAAAAAGTGGTTAGAACCATTTTACCGTTCCCCGCGCTCCACACATGGTCACATGGAATAGTGTAAAGAACCACAGGCTAGGTTCAAAAATCCGCACACATATATAACCATCGGGCTATGGTTCAAACCCCCGCGCAAACATTACAACCGCGCACATATAATATATATGGTATTACAAATTTTTGTTTGTGCATTTAAATATGCATGCATATATTATATATATATGGTTCTATGGTGTGGAATGAAACCACGGGTCGGGGCTAAGCCCCGGCTCCCCCCCCTTTTCCGTGTAACACAATATTAAGTTTAAATAAACATTGTGCCACAACGTTAAAAAGTAACACCATGTGGCCTATTGGCCCGACGGACTTTACAAAGGCACTGCCAAAGGGCGAGGTCACCGGTTCGAATCTGGTCGACCCCAAAAACTTTTGAAACGAAAACCAAATAGACAAATACCGGGGTGCCACGTGGAAGCCCACGATTGGGCCACGTGGCACCCAATCATTTGACCAGAAAACTGCCATGTGTCACTCGCCCATTGTTCCACATCACTTTCTGCGTCATCCATGCCACATCATCATACGGTCGCCACATCATCCGACACGTAGGCTGCTGATGTCATCATGGGCCATGTGTCACCCTTCCAGTGGTGACACGTGTGACCTCCGAATTGGTCCAACCGTACGCCCAAAAAGCCAAATCTGCCTAACACGTGTCATCACCTAGAGCCGCCATGTGTCCTGTACAGACCTACCACGTGTCCTATACGGACCTGCCACGTGTCATGTACGAACTGTACGGACTGGTACAGTCAACATTAATTTTTTTTGCCTGTTTGTCTTGGCGAACAAATCGCGATATCTTCTCCATATGGACTCCGTTTGAGAAAGTAAATATACCGCCGGAATCAGGAAGATGGGACGGACGCAATGGCACTATTTTCGTCGCATTTCGGGCACTTTGAAAATTGAGCAAAAATTTGACCCCTGGTCCAGATTTTGATCAGCTAAAGACTTTTTATTACGTTGAAAGGTGTACATCTATTGGTAATGGGCACAATTAATGACTTTTTAATCTAAAATTATAATATGATGGCTAACAATTGAAGATGTTGGCATATTCTTAGTCGTCCTCCCAAATCAATGAATGTGATTTACTCTTCATAACTTCCTTGCATTTTTGAATGCATCTGTTAACATGTTTACTTTTTAACATTTACCTAATCATATTAAGAAATTATTGTAGCACCATATGATTGTCACATTTAAATGATTAACTTTTGAAATTACCAAATTTGAATTATTAACCGACGTTACTTCAACTTCCTCAATTGTTAGTGCATCTCAGTTGTCTGTGCTTCTTCGAGCGTTTCATATTCTCGCCGATCCACATGAGCTTGGAGCGTTTCATATTCTCGCCGACCCACCTTTCATATTCTCGCCGACCCACCTTTTGACGAGTTTGAGGCTGTGCTAGTCCTTATTTCATTGGTCATATTTGCCTCACCCTATTCTAATATTTGTCCCACCTCCATCTCTATCCCTATCTTCATATATCGAGGTGGGGTTTGATATCAATATTAGAATAAACGTAATTAAATATTAGAGTAAATGTATTACTTTATATATAAGAGTAGGAAGTGGCTTAAATATTAAAGTAAATATTATAGATAAGATAAATATTAGAGTAAATGTAATCAAAAGTAAATATATTACCTTATATATGAAGGTGGGGTTGAGAAAATATTACAGTAAATACTTCAAATACTTCATATATGAAAGTGGGGCTCTAATATTTACTATTACATTTACTTTAATATTTACTAGACTCTCCACCCTCATAATATAATGTATGAAAAAATTTATAATTATATATAAATATTGTATAAAAAAAATTATATTTGTATTTAAATTGTTATTTATTTATTTTTAAATAAAAAAGGAAATTGAAAAGTCGTAGTGAATTGTTTTCTCGATGTACACTACTGTAATATATAATTGATATGACTTTTACAATGTTTTATGATATTTGGTTTGACTATCTCTTTCGCCTTGAGTGAGAGAATCCCCTTCATGTTTTAAGAAATTATGGACGACTCTTACATATAATGCATGAGAGAGAATGTATGTTTAGAAAAATATAATTTCTCACACGTTCGTACGATTATGTTTTGTATTGTATATTTGTAATATTTTTAAGGTAGTTAGCTAGCTTAATCAAATTTAAAATTAATTAATTTTACATTTTTATATTAGTTTATGGTTGAAAATGTAATAACTAAAAAAAATTATAAAAGTAATTAATTTTACATTTATATATGGTTGAAAATGTGATAACTAAGAAACTTATAAAATCAATTAATTTTAATTTTTTATATTAGTTTATGATTGAAAATGTGATAACTAAGAAATTTATAAAAATGAATGTGTGTTCCAGTAACATAGACATTAGTAATTTATAAAAATGAATGTGTGTTCCAGTAACATAGACATTAGTAGTTCATGTTTACATTCCTAAGAGCACACGCATTCCTGCATACAAATAAAAAGAAACGACCTTGGTTTTTTGTTTTTTTTTTAACTTTCCTTGAAAATTAGGAGGCATGTTTTAGAGCATAGAGAAGGAGATAAGGACGAGAAACATTCGCATCAAAACCATTCAATTTTCTTGGCACGAGCATCAAATTTTTTCTCTTATTCCTTCAAATTAGAGTTAGTATTCCTTAAATTAGTAGTGAGATTTTGTTTCAACTATGATGTTTTTTTTCTCTTATTCCTTTAAATTAGAGGTAGTATTCCTTTAAATTAGAGGTGCTATTTTGTTCCAACTATGATGTTTATAGTTAGTGTGATGCTTATAGTCGATAAATTCTAGAGATTTAGAAAAAAAATAAAAATTATTTATGATTGTTTAAATGCAACCTTAAAATATCATTGACATCGAGCATATTGATGATCAAAATATGAACCTGTGACCATTTCTAGAAATTCCTAACCCTCACCCCCAATCATTAAGTTACAAAGGAACCATTAAAATTCATAATTGTATTGAAACTCTTCGACATTTGATTAGCTTAGTTGCTTTGGGAGTATGAGAGATAGAAAAAACGTTTTCATGGCTACATCCTGTAAAATTCTGAGACCTAAGAGATCTAAAATTTGATGAGAAAAATAATATTGATCCAATGAATTTGCAAGTAAACAAAGAAGAGAGAGTTAGAGAAGAATTTCCTCCACAAGAATGAATGTATTCACAATATATTAAAAATTACAATGAGATCAATTCAATATATCTAGAGGAATTGATCTTGTCACTAATAATAGCAACTTCCACTAAAATAACAAAAGCAGTGCAAAAAATAGCTAAAGCACATGTCTAAACCTATAAAATAGATAACCCACACCCAACATGAGTATGATAGGCTAAAAAGTGTGCTTATCCATAAGTGATTAGCTAAATAAAGCTTATCCATAACTGATTAGCTAAATAAAGGAAGTTTGCTAAAGAAAGGGGATAAATCCCTAAAATCAAGGGAATGTTTCCTTGATTTAAGGAGGAAGTGGATTGTCCTTCCTTTATGGTTTTAAACTTTTCATGGAGGTTGGAAAGGAGTCACTAAGTGGAGTTCTAACTAAAGAACTAAAGATTAAATCCATATCATAGGGGACATATCCCTAAAATTAAGGAAAACTCCCTAAAAACAAGGAAAGTGTCTTCTACCCTCTCTAAAAGGTCAAATCAAGTGAGGAAAAATGAATTGGGATGCATTAACCAAGGTCTAGGTGCCTAAGACAAGTAATACACTAAGTGAAGTTAGGATTATGATCTAACACCCCTCCTTAAGCCTAACTTTAGTGACATAATAAGAAAATGTGAGTCCTGACTACTAGGCCATTTTAGGTACTCAATACAATAATGAACCCCTCATAAAACGAGGAAAGAGGAAAAACCTCATGGGAAACCACACCCCCAAAATAGTACATAAAAAAATGCTAAGTAAACTATGAGAGTCTACCCAGCGGTCTCTACCACAACCAAAACATCCCGCTAGTCAGAGTATTTCTTCTCAGTGAAGGATTTGGTTAAGATGTCTACAGCCTACTGCTTAGTGGGGCAGTACTACAGTGAAATCACTTGATCATGAATTATCCCCTAGATGTAATGCATATATATCTCGATATGCTTGGTTCTCTATCTCTAAACCGGATCAGTGGATATCTCAATGGTACCCTGGTTGTCACAAAATATGACAGTCGATATCTGATACTGAATCCCAAACTCAGAAAGTAAACCCTGCAACCAAATACACTGTGTGGCGACATTCAATGCCCCCCTATATTGTTCCTTTGTTGTGGATAAATAAAGAGATGTTTGCTTCTTGCTTGACCAGGAAAGTGGACAAGAAGAAAATTTGAATACATACCCTGAGGTGGAATTGTATTCTGTGCCATCTCCTTCCCAATATGAATTTTTGTACCCGATCAAATATAGAGGACAATCAACTGCATAATAAATACCAAACTAGGAATGTATTTTACATACTGAAGGATTCTCTTAACAACTTTCCAATGAAGCTCATAGGGATCCTGCATATGCCTAGAAACAACACTCATTGCATAAGAGAGATCAAGACACGTATGTCTTAGGTAAAATAAGCTCCCTACCAACTGCTGATAGAGAGTACTCTCTACCAAAGGAGTAGTCACTCCATCCTCCAATATAACCCCAGAAAGAAAAGGTAAACTAATTGGATTACACTATATCATCTGAAACCTATCAAGTAGATCCAATGCATACTAGGTTTGTACCAACTTGATTCCTGAAGTATATTGTGATACCTCAAGACCAAGAAAATAATGCAACAAACCCATATCAACCATGAAAAATCTATCATGCAATGTACTCTTAACCCATGCAATCTCTGATAAATCACTCCCTATGATCAATAATTCATGTAGGTATAGAATAATCATAAAAAGTGAGTTATCATGGCGAAGAATATAAACATTCACATCTAATTTACATATATGAAATCTCGGAGAAAGCAGAAAAGAATCGATTTTTGCATACCAAGCTCAAGGAGCTTGTTTGAGCCCATATAATGATTTCTTTAACCTACATACAAGAGAAGAATCGTGAAAATACCCCTGTGGTTGCTCCATATATATATCCTCCTTCAGATATTCGTGAATAAAATAACTCTTCACATCCATGTGATGGATTTCCCAGTGTCGAGAAGCCGCAATGGCCAAAACTAGTTTGATGGAGTCCATTTTTGCAACTGGTGCAAAAGTCTCAGTATAATCAATGCCATGTACCTGAGAGTAACCTTTAGAAACAAGCTGAGATTTATACTTACTTATATCACCATTTGTATCCATTTTTTTTCTAAAATATCCATTTGCATCAAACAAGATTTCTTCCCTTCGGAAGTGGAACCAAAACCTAGGTTTGGTTCTCCATGAGAGCATAGTACTCCTCATCCATAACAGCTTCCGAGAAGGGGTTTCCCATAGACTTTGTATATCACTATGGATCTTCTACAAGTGACATAGAAATGTATGGGCATAAGATTCTCTGTAGAATCCAAGGCAGTGGGGGCATCAAAAAACTGTGATCTAGTCCTCCTTGGATCCGTCGGATTGCCGACTAGTTCATCGACATCATGCAAAGTATTTTTGGCCCAGACTGGTAGGGGACACAAATAATCCATGGACAACTCATAAACCTATGAATATGATCCAAATAATTTCTCATCATAATTATCTGCAGTTCTCGAATGAGCATCAAAACCGTCTTCAACTGCTTATCCAAAAAATCCCCCATAGGCTGATCTGAAACTGCATGTAGTGGAACCTCCTCGAATTTCACACTTCACTAAATGAAAAGTGAATCAATAGAAGTTTTTAGAAGCCTATAACCTGTGACACCTTTAGGGTATCCAAAAAATATGAATTCAACACTCTGAGGCTCTAGTGCCCTTCGTTTATCAAATGGAATATGGGCCCATGCACGAAAACCAAAAATTATGAAATGAGAGACTTTTCGTTTCTTACCACAACAAGCTTCGAAAGGAATGATTCCCTTCATTGATTTGTGATGAACATAGGTCTGAATGTATGCTGCAAAATTTATGGCTTCAACCCATAGCTTCGAAGCCAATGATTTCGACTATAGCATGCAATTTTCCATCTCTTTAAATGTTCATTTCTTTCTCTCGACAACATCATTCTTCTATGGTGTGTAAGGAATTGTATGTTGGATCTCAATACCCACTTTAGAAAAAAATTGTTGCATATATTTTTTAACATACTCACCTCCATTATCACTACGAAGGATCTTAATCCTTCCCTCAGACTGATTCTCAACAAGTGCTTTAAATTCTTTAAAATATTGAAAAACTTGAGATTTCAATGTAAAAAAATATGCCCATGTGAAGCGAGAGTAGTTGTCGATAAAAGTGAGTACATATTGATATTTGATGATTGAGGGATCGGGGAAGGGTCCCATGACATCACTATGAATCAACGTAAGAGGAGAGGATTCCCTCCATGCTTTTCCTTTGTCAAATGTTTGCTCGGGATGCTTACCAAGAATGCAACCCTGACATATCCCATTGGAAAATTTGATTTGAGGCAAACTAGTTACCATGTCTTCTTTGCTAAGTTGATGCAAGTAATTGTAGTTAATATGCCCAAACATCTCATTCCATAACCTCTCTCTTCATTAGTATTATTTAAATTTGTTTTACATACATATTTGGGAATGTAATGAGAGAAGGAATACAACTGAGAGTGATGATCTGCAACACCATGACCTACCCAGGACCCTATTTTTAAGTCCGAAATCTCCACTGCATTTAGATAGAATTCGACCTTTCTTCTAGAACCTAAAATTTTGATTTGATATATGGAAAGAAATTTCATGGATAGTGAGGGGACATGCAACACATTATCAAAATATCCCCCTTCCAAAGAAACTATGCCTTTACCACATACCTCAACCAGTGTGTCGTCTCCCATGAGAATAGAAGGTCTTGTGCACTCTTCGATGGACGAGAATGATTCTTTATTTGTTTCCATATGATTAGAATCACTTGAATCAAGATCCAAATGGATGGGGAGGATGTGAAAACCACCAAAGCGTGACCATTGCGATATTTTCCTCTTCCTTCGGTCGGTTTTTCTTCATCCTTCTTCCTTACATTTGTCTGGACCATCAGATTGTTTTGTTGTAGCATCTTCACCATCTCATCTATAGTTTTCCTCATACAAGAATATTCAGGATGATAATTTGTTTTACAATAGATGCATTTATATCTTTCATTTTTCTTCTTTTGCTTGTGATCTGAAGAATATTCATCTGTCGGCTTCGAGAACTTTTCCTTTCTAGCCTCGAGGTTTTTTCCTTTCCCCTTTTTCTGATATTTGAAATTTGGTTTTCTTGCTTCATTCGTTGCAAGAGCATGATATATAGAACCATTTATGGAGCCCATGAAAACTAATTTTTCTTTTTCTTGAGTTAGTGCTTCAAAAGACTCAACTAAAGAGGGAATCTTCCACTTCAGAGTTCTTAATTTTGAAGCATGAAACGAGGAAACAAAAACTGAATAATCGAGACCTAGTTTTGAGAGAATGGAAAGGATGAGATGCTCATCCCTTTTATATAATTTGAAATGTTTAAAATGAACTTAAATATATTTAAATTTTTTAAAATACTCTTGGAAAGAATCAAAATTTGATGGATTCCAACCTATGATCTCGTTCTCCAAACTGTAGGCTCAAATTTCATCCTGTTTGCCGAAAAATTGTTCCAACTTGGTCCAGACCTTGTTGGGGGATGATGTGGTGTCGACATGGAACACAAAGTATATTGATATGGAGATACATATCAGCCCAAAGGATTCATTCATTCAATTTAGATACTTTTCCTTCTCCACAACATTCGTTGGCTCAACTTTTGTACCCATTGTTATCCGGTATAGACCTTTTCTTCGGAGAGAAAGGGTGGTCTCGATTTTCCATTCAAAGTACTTGAATGGATTTAGAACAACATGCTTTGTCTGAAGGTGTTGATCCATTTATTTTTTCTACCTCCTTTGATGATCTTTCACCTACAAATAAAACTAGAATACCTCTCTGTGAGATTCCCTGAGGCTCTAATACCATGTAAAATTCTAAGACCCGAGAGATCTAGAATTCGATGAGAAAAATAATATTAATCGAATGAATTTGCAAGTAAACAAAGAAGAGATAGCTAGAGAAGAATTTCCTCCACAAGAATGAATGTATTCACAATATATTGAAAATTAAAATGAGATCAATTCAATATACAAAAAGGAATTAATCTTGTCACTAATAATAGAAACTGCCACTAAAATAACAAAAAGAGTGAAAAAAATAGCTAAAGCACATGCCTAAACCTCTAAAATAGATAAACCAATCCTAACATGAGTATGATAGGCTAAAAAGTGTGCTTATCCATAACTGATTATCTAAATAAATCTTATCCATAATTGATTATCTAAATAAAGTAACTTTACTTAAGAAAATGGATAAATCCCTAAAATCAAGGGACAATTTCCTTGATCCAAGGAGGAAGTGTGATCTCCTTACTTTATTCTTTTTCCTGGAGCTGGGAAAGGAGTCACTAAGTGGATTTCTAATTAAAGAACTCAAGATTAACTCCATTTCATAGGGGACATATCCCTAAATTTTAGGAAAACTTCCTAAAAACAAGGAAAGTGTCTCCTAACGTCTCTAGAACGTCAAATAAAGTGAGTAAAAATGTATTGGGATTCATTAACCAAGGTATAGGTGCCTAAGAAAAGTAATACACTAAGGGAAGTTAGGATTATTCTCTAACACCCCCCCTTAAGCCTAATTGTAGTGACATAATAAGAATATGTGAGTCTCGGGGGAAAACCTCATGGGAAACCCCCACGCCAAAAAAAAAAAAAAAGAGGACATAAAAAAAAGGCTAAGTAAATTGCGAGAGTCTACCCAACTGTCTCTACCACAACAAAAATATCTCGTAAGTTAGAGAATTTATTCTCAGTGAAGAATTTGGTGAAGATGTCTACAACCTGCTGCTCTGTGGGGAACTACTGCAGTGAAATCACTTGATCATGAATCAACCCCCGGATGTAATGCATGTGTATCTTGATATGCTTGGTTCTTTGTCTTTGAACCAGATCAATGGATATCTCAATGGTACCCTGGTTTTCACAAAATATGATAGTCGGTATGTGATACTGAATCCAAAACATAGAAAGTAAACCCCAACCAAATACACTATGTGGCAGCATTCACTGCCCCCATGTACTATGCCTTTGTTGTGGATAAAGAAATAGTTTCCTTTTTCTTTCTCGAACAACAAATTGGACCGGAACCAAAGCTGAATACATACCCTGAGGTGGACTTGAGATCTGTGCCATCGCCAACCCAATCTGAACCTGTGTACTCGAACAAAGATAGAGGAAAATCAATTGCATAATAAATACCAAAATTGGGAGTGACTTTTACATACCAAAGGATTCTCTTAGAGTATTTCTAATGAATCTCATGGGGATCTTGCATATGCCCAAAAACAACACGCACTGCATAAGAGAGATCAGGACGAGTATGTGTGAGGTACAATAATCTCCTTACCAACTGTCGATAGAGAGTATTGTCTACCAAAGGAGTAGTCACTCCATCCTCCAATCTAACCTTAGAAAGAGAAGTTGAACCATATCACTTACACTCTGTCATATGAAACCTATCAAGTAGATCCAATGCATACTTGGTTTGTGCCATCTCGATTCTTGAAGTAGAAAGTGATACCTCAAGACCAAGAAAATAATGCAACAAACCCATATCACTCATGGATCTAGGATGTTTTAGGCCATAGTGCCTTTGTATACAATTGAGGTTGTGTAATACCCCTATGCTAAATATCCATGTTGGTGATCTAGGATGTTTTAGGCGAGAGTGTGTGTGTGATTAGGACTATGATCCTAAAAAATGTATTATGTACTCACACTCATTTTTTTTAATAGAATGTCATTCCCCATCAAAAGGGTGAATATCATCGTTTATCAAAACCATAGGCTCAAAATGTTGATTCAGTGGAAAAGGTGTTTTGGCACCGATTTCCACCTACATCATTCCTCCCCCCTTAGGAAGCAATGGTCCCCATTGCATTAAGTTCTCGGGAAAGCTTTTTATGAATTCGAACCTTGGTTAGATGCTTTCATTGTTGAAGAAGTTGTCATTCTTAGCATTTTGAATGCTATCATGAACCTGTTACTGGAGGGGTTGGATCTGTTTAACCAATCTAGTTGAATGATATACCTGAGTATGGGAAGACTATGTCAGTGAATATGAAAAGAGAATGAAGGGATATGTTATAACTTTGCTTGACTAGGCAATGTGGAGGCACTCCTGTAGGTGTAGTAAGAATATCTTTGTGCTCTTATACAATCTTGTTGTTCTTCTTTTGTTAGATAGAAAGGCCTTGGGATGAGGATGTAGTGGTTGCAGTGTCCTTCTATTCAAATTCTAACCAGATCATGAAGAGGATAAACTTTGTCGTATGAGAGATTACTTTTCGGCATTGTTTTGGTGGGGTAGTAGTCATAACTACCTATGGTACCCTATAGAGTTGACCCTAGAGTAAAAATAACACTACGGGGTCAACAATCGTAAATAGCATGACACTTCCAAATATATGGATGGCCTAACAAAACATCACAGACTTCCAGTGTGTCAACATCACAGAATACCTCATCCTTGAAGGGCTTGATGATTTGAAAATAGGGGGTTGACTTGTTATGCTATGCAAGAACCCTCTATTCCATTAAAATAAACTTTTCAAGACCTTGCTCAATGTCTTGGTTATGCAAGATAAATTATGTGCCAAGTTTATGCATCTTCTTTTAAATGTTAATGTGTGAGGAAATTTTCTTTTAAATGGTTAAATATGTGTTTTAAATAAATACACAGCAAACATAACTTGCAGCAAATAAACCACCAAACTCACAACAATAACAAGATGATAAAGGAGTTCACCCCCAGCTGGGCTACATCTCCTTAAGCCTCCTTCATGGACTAGGCTCTCTGGGATTAGTTTGTCAAAGATTATTTTACAAGATGATGCTCAACTCCAATGGAAATACAGACTGTACCATTCGATTCAGAATACATAAAAACCCCATAAATGACTAATAGAACTCTGAAAACGGATCATGGCTCATCCGAGCATGACCTCTTCTACATGTGGCCTTGAGCTTCCCTGAGCTTCCTTATGGAAACAACACCTGTAAAATTCCTCAAATGGATCTGAAACCTATCCCAATGTGTTCAGAGCATAACATGTAGTCAAAAATGACTATTTAGTCACAGAAAACAAACTTGGGCTCATCTGAGCATGGCCTCAATCAATGAGGGCTTCAAGCTCCCTAGAGCTATATGAAACTTAAATGGTGAAAAAACTACAAAAGAAGTCTTCAAATGCCTTTGAAAACAGTGCCAATGGATTCATAACACCCAAAAACCCCTAGTTGGGCTTTTTCAGCACCACATTTGGCCAAAAAGTGAAGAAGTTAGGCCTCTTGCCATTTCCCTCCTTCAAGCTTATTGTCTCTGGTTCGCCAAAATGCACCTCTGTACTTCCAACCTAGCTTATGCACTCAATCTCGTGATAAAACCTAGCACCAGGTACATAAATGGAAAATGGGTGAACTGTAGGATGGTTAGGACGTGCCTAGCCTCTAACCGCGAAGCCCGTGGACGTATGGGTCCACGTGACCGTGCACAAGAAAAGGGATAAACTCCAAGTCAATGGTTAAGATCCAAGTGTCGGCGTGTGGTTTAAACCGTTGACAACCCCCGCGCATTGTTCAACACATGGTCATATGCCTTCATACCAAAACCACGGGATTTTAAATTGTTTGAAACGTGCGCGCGGTGGTGGTCGTATGAGAATCCACATGTGACTAGGGGTCGGGGCTTAGCCCCGGCTCAGACCGCGCCCAAACCACAATACAATCAAACTTTAATAGATTTTAAACCATATATATTATAATAACTAATGCATGGCGCGCCAGTTTGGTGGCCTTTTCCAAACCTTTGGATTGTGGTGGAGGTCCGGGGTTCGATCCCCACGGACTCTATAATAGTTTTAAACAACCAAAACATGGTGCCATGTGGCAGCCCATGCCTGGGCCACGTGGCACCAAACCATTCGCCAAAATAATGTCACGTGTCCACCAATGATTTGCCCAAACTACCAACTCATCCCTACCATGTCAGTGTATGGCTCTGCCACATCATCGTACAGCCTCTTCCACGTCAGTTGTATGGCCCCTGCCACGTCAGCTGTACGGACTGTATAGTCAGCACACATTTTTTTTGCCTGTTTGACGATTTGAAAAGAACGTGATATCTCACTCATCTGATGTTCGTTTGAACCCGAACAAGTTGTGTTGGGTTCGTGACGATGAGGGCTAAGCACCCATTCGTTTTGAGGCAATTCTGAGAACTTTGATTTTTGAGCAAAATTTTGACCCCTGGTCTAGATTCTGATCACACCTTCCCACTGAAAGGATTTTGGACCCAAAAAAGCTTATGATTATCTGCCTGAGCTTCAATACTCTTCTACTTCCAAGTTCTATCAACTGATTCTACTTGAAAAGTCTTTTTGACAATCACCTGGATACCTTGACATGCCTTGCACTGCAACTGGCTATGTCCCTCAACCA
>SNQJ01S0028447.1:0-14973 GCA_010110895.2 Picea sitchensis | reverse complement strand
TTTGACTATCTCTTTCGCCTTGAGTGAGAGAATCCCCTTCATGTTTTAAGAAATTATGGACGACTCTTACATATAATGCATGAGAGAGAATGTATGTTTAGAAAAATATAATTTCTCACACGTTCGTACGATTATGTTTTGTAATGTATATTTGTAATATTTTTAAGGTAGTTAGCTAGCTTAATCAAATTTAAAATTAATTAATTTTACATTTTTATATTAGTTTATGGTTGAAAATGTGATAACTAAAAAAACTTATAAAATTAATTAATTTTACATTTATATATGGTTGAAAATGTGATAACTAAGAAACTTATAAAATCAATTAATTTTACATTTTTTATATTAGCTTATGATTGAAAATGTGATAACTAAGAAATTTATAGAAATGAATGTGTGTTCCAGTAACATAGACATTAGTAGTTCATGTTTACATTCCTAAGAGCACACGCATTCCTGCATACAAATAAAAAAGAAACGACCTTGGTTTTTTTTGCTTTTATTATTTTTTCAACTTTCCTTGAAAATTAGGAGGCATGTTTTAGAGCATAGGGAAGGAGATGAGGACGAGAAACATTCGCATCAAAACCATTCAATTTTCTTGGCACGAGCAGCAAATTTTTCCTCTTATTCCTTCAAATTAGAGTTAGTATTCCTTCAAATTAGTGGTGGGATTTTGTTTCAACTATGATGTTTTTTTTCTCTTATTCTTTAAAATTAGAGGTAGTATTCCTTCAAATTAGAGGTGCTATTTTGTTCCAACTATGATGTTTATAGTGAGTGTGATGCTTATAGTCGATAAATTCTAGAGATTTAGAATAAAAATAAAAATTATTTATGATTGTTTAAATGCAACCTTAAAATATCATTGACATCGAGCATATTGATGATCAAAATATGAACCTGTGACCATTTCTAGAAATTCCTAACTCTCACCCCCAATCATTAAGTTACAAAGGAACCACTAAAATTCATAATTGTATTGAAACTCTTCGACATTTGATTAGCTTAGTTGCTTTGGGAGTATGAGAGATAGAACAAACGTTTTCATGGCGACGTCCTGTAAAATTCTGAGACCTGAGAGATCCAATGAATAATATTGATCCAATGAATTTGCAAGTAAATAAAGAAGAGAGAGATAGAGAAGAATTTCCTCCACAAGAATGAATGTATTCACAATATATTAAAAATTACAATGAGATCAATTCAATATATCTAGAGGAATTGATCTTGTCACTAATAATAGCAACTGCCACTAAAATAACAAAAGTAGTGCAAAAAATAGCTAAAGCACATGTCTAAACCTATAAAATAGATAACCCACACCTAACATGAGTATGATAGGCTAAAAAGTGTGCTTATCCATAAGTGATTAGCTAAATAAAGCTTATCCATAACTGATTAGCTAAATAAAGGAAGTTTGCTAAAGAAAGGGGATAAATCCCTAAAATCAAGGGACAATTTCCTTGATTTAAGAAGGAAGTGGATTGTCCTTCCTTTATGGTTTTAAACTTTGCATGGAGGTTGGAAAGGAGTCACTAAGTGGAGTTCTAACTAAAGAACTAAAGATTAAATCCATATCATAGGGGACATATCCCTAAAATTAAGGAAAACTCCCTAAAAACAAGGAAAGTGTCTTCTACCCTCTCTAGAAGGTCAAATCAAGTGAGGAAAAATGAATTGGGATGCATTAAACAAGGTCTAGGTGCCTAAGACAAGTAATACACTAAGTGAAGTTAGGATTATGATCTAACACCCCTCCTTAAGCCTAAATTTAGTGACATAATAAGAAAATGTGAGTCCCGACTACTAGGCCATTTTAGGTACTCAATACAATAATGAACCTCTCATAAAACGAGGAAAGAGGGAAAACCTCATGGGAAACCACCCCCCCAAAAGAGTACATAAAAAAATGCTAAGTAAACTGTGAGAGTCTACCCAGCTGTCTCTACCACAACCAAAACATCCTGCCAGTCAGAGTATTTCTTCTCAGTGAAGGATTTGGTTAAGATGTATATAGCCTGCTGCTCAGTGGGGTAGTACTACAGTGAAATCACTTGATCATGAATTATCCCCTCGATGTAATGCATCTATATCTCGATATGCTTGGTTCTCTGTCTCTAAACCGGATCAATGGATATCTCAATGGTACCCTGGTTGTCACAAAATATGACAGTCGATATATGATACTGAATCTGAAACTCAGAAAGTAAACCCTGCAACCAAATACACTGTGTGGCGACATTCAATGCCCCCCTATACTGTTCCTTTGTTGTGGATAAAGAAAGAGATGTTTGCTTCTTTCTTGACCAGGAAAGTGGAAAAGAACCAAATTTGAATACATACCGTGAGGTGGACTTGTAGTCTGTGCCATCTCCTTCCCAATATGAATTTTTGTACCCGATCAAAGATAGACGACAATCAACTGCATAATAAATACCAAACTGGGAATGCATTTTACATACTAAATGATTCTCTTAGCAACTTTCCAATGAAGCTCATAGGGATCCTGCATATGCCTGGAAACAACACTCATTGCATAAGAGAGATCAAGACACATATGTGTTAGGTAAAATAAGCTCCCTACCAACTGCTCATAGAGAGTACTCTCTACCAAAGGAGTAGTCACTCCATCCTCCAATATAACCCCAGAAAGAAAAATTAAATCAATTGGATTACACTCTATCATCTGAAACCTATCAAGTAGACCCAATGCATACTAGGTTTGTACCAACTTGATTCCTGAAGTATATTGTGATACCTCAAGACCAAGAAAATAATGCAACAAACCCATATCAACCATGAAAAATCTATCATGCAAGGTACTCTTAACCCATGCAATCTCTGATAAAGCACTCCCTGTGATCAATAATTCATCTACGTATAGAATAATCAGCAAAAGTGAGTTATCATGGCGAACAATATAAACATTCACATCTAATTTACATATATGAAATCTCGGAGAAGGCAGAAAAGAATTGATTTTTGCATACCAAGCTCAAGGAGCTTCTTTGAGCCCATATAATGATTTCTTTAACCTACATACAAAAGAAGAGTCATGAAAATACCCCTGTGGTTGCTCCATATATATATCCTCCTTCAGATCTCCGTGAATAAAAGAACTCTTCACATCCATGTGATGGACTTCCCAGTGTCGAGAAGCCGTAATGGCCAAAACTAGTCTGATGGAGTCCATTTTTGCAACTGGTGCAAAAGTCTCAGTATAATCAATGCCATGTACCTGAGAGTAACCTTTAGCAACAAGCCGAGATTTATACTTACTTATATCACCATTTGTATCCATTTTTTTTCTTAAATATCCATTTGCATCAAACAAGATTTCTTCCTTTCGGAAGTGGAACCAAATCCTAGGTTTGGTTCTCCATGAGAGCACAGTACTCCTCATCCATAACAGCTTCCGAGAAGGGGTTTCCCATAGATTTTGTATATCACTATGGATCTTCTGCAAGTGACATATAGAAATGTATGGGAAAAAACTTCTCTGTAGAATCCAAGGCAGTGGGGGCATCAAAAAACTGTGATCTAGTCCTCCTTGGATCCGTCGGATTGCCGAATAGTTCATCGACATCATGCAAAGTATTTTTGGCCCAAACTGGTAGGGGACACAAAGAATCCATGGCCTGCTCATAAACCTATGAATATGATCCAAATACTTTCTCATCATAATTATCTAAAGTTCTCGAATGAGCATCAAAACCGTCTTCAACTACTTATCCAAAAAATCCCCCATAGGATGATCTGAAACTGCATGTAGTGGACCCTCTTTGAACTTCACACTTCACTGAATGAAAAGTGAATCAGTAGAAGTTTTTAGAAGCCTATAACCTATGACACCTTCAGGGTATCCAAAAAATATGAATTCAACACTCTGAGGCTCTAGTGCCCTTCGTTTATCAAATGGAATATGGGCCCATGCACGACAACCAAAAATTATGAAATGAGAGACTTTTCGTTTCTTACCACACTAAGCTTCGAAAGGAGTGATTCCCTTCCGTGATTTGTGATGAACATAGGTCTGAATGTATGCTGAAAAATTTATGGCTTCAACCCATAGCTTCAAAGCCAATGATTTCGATTATAGCATGCAATTTTCCATCTCTTTAAATGTTCATTTCTTTCTCTCGACAACATCGTTATGCTATGGTGTGTAAGGAATTGTTTGTTGGATATCAATACCCACTTTAGAAAAAAATTGTTGCATATATTTGTTAACATACTCACCTCCATTATCACTACGAAGGATCTTAATCCTTCCCTCAGACTGATTCTCAACAAGTGCTTTAAATTCTTTAAAATATTGAAAAACTTGAGATTTCAATGTAAAAAAATACGCCCATGTGAAGCGAGAGTAGTTGTCGATAAAAGTGAGTACATATCGATATTTGATGATTGAGGGCTCGGGGAAGGGTCCCATGACATCACTATGAATCAACGGAAGAGGTGAGGATTCCCTCCATGCTTTTCCTTTGTCAAATTTTTGCTCGAGATGCTTACCAAGAATGCAGCCCTTACTTATCCCATTGGAAAATTTGATTTGAGGCAAACTAGTTACCATGTATTCTTTGCTAAGTTGATGCAAGTAATTGTAGTTAATATGCCCAAACATCTCATTCCATAACCTCTCTCTTTATTAGTATGATTTAAATTTGTTTTACATACATATTTGGGAATGTAATGAGAGAAGGAATACAACCGAGAGTGATGATCTGCAACACCGTGACCTACCCAGGACCCTATTTTTATGTCCAAAATCTCCACTGCATTTAGATAGAATTCGACCTTTCTTCCAGAACCTAAATTTGTGATTTGATATATGGAAATAAAGTTCATGGATAGTGAGGGGACATGCAACACATTATCAAAATATCCCCCTTCCAAAGAAACTATGCCTTTACCACATACCTCAACCAGTGTGTCGTCTCCCATGAGAATAGAAGGTCTTGTTCACTTTTCGATGGACGAGAATGATTCTTTATTTGTTTCCATATGATTAGAATCACTTGAATCAATATCCAAGTGAATGGGGAGGATGTGACAACCACCAAAGCGTGACCATGGCGATATTTTCGTCTTCCTTCGGTCGGTTTTTCTTCATCCTTCTTCCTTACATTTGTCTGGACCATCAGATTGTTTTGTTGTAGCATCTTCACCATCTCATCTATAGTTTTCCTCATACAAGAATATTCAGGATGATAATTTGTTTTACAATATATGCATTTATATCTTTTATTTTTCTTCTTCTGCTTGTGATCTGAAGAAGATTCATCTGTCAGTTTTGAGAACTTTTCCTTTGTAGCCTCGAGGTTTTTTCCTTTCCCCTTTTTCTGATATTTGAAATTTGGTTTTCTTGCTTCATTCGTTGCAAGAGAATGATATATAGAACCATTTATGGAGCCCATGGAAACTAATTTTTCTTTTTCTTGAGTTAGTGCTTCAAAAAACTCAACTAAAGAGGGAATCTTCCACTTCAGAGTTCTTAATTTTGAAGCATGAAACGAGGAAACAAAAACTGAATAATCGAGACCTAGTTTTGAGAGAATGGAAAGGATGAGATGCTCATCCTTTTTATATAATTTGAAATGTTTAAAATGAACTTAAAAATATTTAAATTTTTTAAAATACTCTTGGAAAGAATCAAAATTTGATGGATTCCAACCTATGATCTCGTTCTCCAAATTGTAGGCTCAAAGTTCATCCTGTTTACCGAAAAATTGTTCCAACTTGGTCCAGACCTTGTTGGGGGATGATGCGGTGTCGAAATGGAACACAAAGTATCTTGATATGGAGATACATATCAACCCAAAGGATTCATTCATTCAATTTAGATACTTTTCCTTCTCCACAACATTTGTTGGCTCAACTTTTGTACCCATTGTTATCCGGTAGAGACCATTTCTTCGGAGAGAAAGGGTGGTCTATATTTTCCATTCAAAGTAGTTGAATGGAGTTAGAACAACATGCTTGGTCTGAAGGTGTTGATCCATTTATTTTTTCTACCTCCTTTGATGATCTTTCACCTACAAATAAAACTACAATACCTCTCTGTGAGATTCCCTGAGGCTCTAATACCATGTAAAATTCTAAGACCCGAGAGATCTAGAATTCGATGAGAAAAATAATATTAATCCAACGAATTTGCAAGTAAACAAAGAAGAGATAGCTAGAGAAGAATTTCCTCCACAAGAATGAATGTATTCACAATATATTAAAAATTAAAATGAAATCAATTCAATATACAAAAAGGAATTAATCTTGTCACTAATAATAGAAACTGCCACTAAAATAACAAAAAGAGTGAAAAAAATAGCTAAAGCACATGCCTAAACCTATAAAATAGATAAAACAATCCTAACATGAGTATGATAGGCTAAAAAGTGTGCTTATCCATAACTGATTATCTAAATAAATCTTATCCATAATTGATTATCTAAATAAAGCAACTTTACTTAAGAAAATGGATAAATCCCTAAAATCAAGGGATAATTTCCTTGATTCAAGCAGGAAGTGTGATCTCCTTCCTTTATGGTTTTAAAATTTTCTTGGAGCTGGGAAAGGAGTCACTAAGTGGATTTCTAATTAAAGAACTCAAGATTAACTCCATGTCATAGGGGACATATCCCTAAATTTTAGGAAAACTTCCTAAAAACAAGGAAAGTGTCTCCTAACGTCTCTAGAACGTCAAATAAAGTGAGGAAAAATGTATTGGGATTCATTAACCAAGGTATAGGTGCCTAAGAAAAGTAATACACTAAGGGAAGTCAGGATTATTCTCTAACACCCCCCCTTAAGCCTAATTGTTCTGACATAATAAGAATATGTGAGTCTCGGCTACTAGGCCATTTTAAGTACTCAATACAATAATGAACCCCTCATAAAATGTGGAAAGAGGGAAAACCTCATGGGAAACCCCCACGCCAAAAAAAAAAAGAGGACATAAAAAAATGCTAAGTAAATTACGAGAGTCTACCCAACTGTCTCTACCACAACAAAAATATCTTGCAAGTCAGAGAATTTCTTCTCAGTGAAGAATTTGGTGAAGATGTCTACAACCTGCTGCTCAGTGGGGAACTACTGCAGTGAAATCACTTGATCATGAATCAACCCCCGGATGTAATGCATGTGTATCTTGATATGTTTGGTTCTTTGTCTCTCAACCAAATCAATGGATATCTGAATGGTACCCTGGTTGTCACAAAATATGATAGTCGGTATGTGATACTGAATCCAAAACATAGAAAGTAAACCCTGCAACCAAATACACTATGTGGCAGGATTCACTGCCCCCATGTACTATGCCTTTGTTGTGGATAAAGAAATAGCTTCCTTTTTCTTTCTTGAACAACAAATTGGACCGGAACCAAAGCTGAATACATACCCTAAGGTGGACTTGAGATCTGTGCCATCGCCAACCCAATCTGAACCTGTGTACTCGAACAAAGATAGAGGAAAATCAGTTGCATAATAAATACCAAAATTGGGAGTGACTTTTACATACCAAAGGATTCTCTTATAATATTTCTAATGAATCTCATGGGGATCTTGCATATGCCCGAAAACAACACTCACTGCATAAGAGAGATCAGGACGGGTATGTGTGAGGTACAATAAGCTCCTTACCAACTGGCAATAGAGAGTATTGTCTACCAAAGGAGTAGTCACTCCATCCTCCAATATGACCTTAGAAAGAGGAGTTGAACCAGCTCACTTACACTCTGTCATATGAAACCCATCAAGTAGATCCAATGCATACTTGGTTTGTGCCATCTTGATTCCTGAAGTAGAAAGTGATACCTCAAGACCAAGAAAATAATGCAACAAACCCATATCACTCATGGATCTAGGATGTTTTAGGCCATAGTGCCTTTGTATACAACTGAGGTTGTGTAATACCCCTATGCTAAATATCCATGTTGGTGATCTAGGATGTTTTAGGTGAGAGTGTGTGTGTGATTAGGACTATGATCCTAAAAAATGTATTATGTACTCACACTCATTTTTTTTAATAGAATGTCATTCCCCATCAAAAGGGTGAATATCATTGTTTATCAAAACCATAGGCTCAAAATGTTGATTCAGTGGAAAAGGTGTTTGGGCACCGATTTCCACCTACATCATTCCTCCCCCCTTAGGAAGCAATGGTCCCCATTGCATTAAGTTCTCGGGAAAGCTTTTTATGAATCCGAACCTTGGTTAGATGCTTTCATTGTTGAAGAAGTTATCATTCTTAGCATTTTGAATGCTATCCTGAACCTGTTACTGGAGGGGTTGGATCTGTTTAACCAATCTAGCTGAATGATATACTTGAGTATGGGAAGACTATGTCAGTGAATATGCAAAGAGAATGAAGGGATATGTTATAACTTTGCTTGACTAGGCAATGTGGAGGCACTCTTGTAGGTGTATTAAGAATATCTTTGTTCTCTTATACAATCTTGTTGATCTTCTTTTGTTAGATAGAAAGGTCTTGGGATGAGGATGTAGTGGTTGCAGTGTCCTTCTTTTCAAATTCTAACCAGATCGTGAAGAGGATAAACTTTGTCGTATCAGAGATTACTTTTCGGCATTGTTTTGGTGGGGTAGTAGTCAAAACTACCTATGGTACCCTATAGAGTTGACCCTAGAGTAAAAATAACACTACGGGGTCGACAATCGTAAATAGCATGACACTTCCAAATATATGGATGGCCTAACAAAACATCACAGACTTCCAGTGTGTCAACATCACAGAATACCTCATCCTTGAAGGGATTGATGATTTGAAAATAGGGGGTTGACTTTTTATGCTATGCAAGAACCCTCTATTCCATTAAAATAAACTTTTCAAGACCTTGCTCAATGTTTTGGTTATACAAGATAAATTATGTGCCAAGTTTATGCATCTTCTTTTAAATGTTAATGTGTGAGGAAATTTTCTTTTAAATGGCTAAATATGTGTTTTAAATAAATACAAAGAAAACATAACTTGCAACAAATAAACCACCAAACTCACAAGAATAACAAGATGATAAAGGAGTTCACCCCCAACTGGGATACATCTCCTTAAGCCTCCTTCATGGACTAGGCTCTCTGGGATTAGTTTGTCAAATATTCTTTTACAAGATGATGCTCAACTCCAATGGAAATATAGACTATACCATTGGGTTCAGAATACATTAAAACCCCAGAAATGACTAATAGAACTCTGAAAACGGATCATGGCTCATCCGGGCATGACCTCTTCTACATGTGGCCTTGAGCTTGCCTAAGCTTCCTTGTGGAAAAAACACCTGTAAAAGTCCTCAAATGGATCTGAAACCTACCCCAATGTGTTCATAGCATAACAATTAGTCAAAAATGTCTATTCAGTCACAGAAAACAAACGTGGGCTCATCTGAGCATGGCCTCAATCAATGAGGGCTTCAAGCTCCCTAGAGCTATCTGAAACTTCAATGATGAAAAACCTGCAAAAGAAGTCTTCAAATGCCTTTGAAAACAGTGCCAATGGATTCAGAACATCCAAAAACCCCTAGTTGGGCTTTTTCGACACCTCATTTGGCCAAAACGTGAAGAAGTTAGGCCTCCTGCCATTTCCCTCCTTCAAGCTTATTGTCTCTGGTTCGCCAAAATGCACCTCTGTACTTCCAACCTAGCTTATGCACTCAATATCGTGATAAAACCTAGCACCAGGCACATAAACGAAAAATGGGCGAACTGTATGATGGTTAGGGTGTGCCTAGCCTCTAACCGCTAGGCCCGTGGACATATGGGTCCATGTGACCGCGTGCAAGAAAAGGGCTAAACTCCAAGTCAATGGTTAAGATCCAAGTGTCGGCACGTGGTTTAAACCATTGACAACCCCCGCGCATTGTTCGTCGCATGGTTTAAACCGTTGACAACCCCCGCGCATTGTTCGGCACATGGTCATATGCCTTCATACCAAAACCGTGGGCTTTTAAATTGTTTGAAACGTGCGCACGGTGGTGGTTGTATCAGAATCCACATGTGACTAGGGGTCAGGGCTTAGCCACGGCTCGGACCGTGCCCAAACCACAATACAATCAAACTTTAATATATTTTAAACCATATATATTATAAGAACTAATGCATGGTGCACCAGTTTGGTGGCCTTTGACAAACCTTTGGATTGTGGTGGAGGTCCGGGGTTCGATCCCCACGGACTCTATAATAATTTTAAACAACCAAAACATGGTGCCACGTGGTAGCCCATGCCTGGGCCACGTGGCACCAAACCATTCGCCAAAATAATGTCATGTGTCCACCAATGATTCGCCCAAACTACCAACTCAGCCCTACCATGTCAGCGTATGGCTCTGCCACATAATAGTACAGCCTCTTCCACGTCAGTTGTATGGCCCCTGCCACGTCAGTTGTACGGACTGTACAGTCAGCACAGATTTTTTTGCCTGTTTGACGATTTGAACAGAACGTGATATCTCACTCATCCGATGTTCATTTAAACCTGAACAAATTGTGTTGGGTTCGTGACGATGAGGGCTAGGCACCCGTTCGTTTTGAGTCAATTCTGAGAACTTTGATTTTTGAGCAAAATTTTGATCTCTGGTCCAGATTCTGATCACGCCTTCCCACTGAAAGGATTTTGGGCCCACAAAATCTTATGATTATCTGCCTGAGCTTCAATACTCTTCTACTTCCAAGTTCTATCAATTGATTCTACTTGAAAAGTCTTTTTGACAATCACCTGGATACCTTGACATGCCTTGCACTGCAACTCACTATGTCCCTCAACCATTGTTCTCTGGTTGTTGTTGACCCATTGTTCTCTTTATGCTAGGAAGACGGTCAGCCTTCCCATTGAGAATCAAGTCCCTCTTGTGAACTCTTTGGCATCAACACAATCCGCTCTACAATGGCTGCAGAAACTTCCCTACGACATCTTGTCACAAACCAAGAAAACCATCAATCTTGAAAACAAATTTATACAAGACTGAAAATGATGCCAACAAAGTATTTTTTCTCTTCAAGCAAACGGTCACATCTTGTACTTCATCAAAGCACATGGCATTTTCCTGCATCTTGGTGTACTCAAAATCGACTTACAAGCCAACAAACACCATCGACTAAATATAAGTCGAAAAACATGATCGATACAACATAGTCGTCAAGACAACATCGACACAAGTCGAGACTCATTTGAAACATAACAACCTTCCCAATGACAAGTCGACATTCATGATACATAATCATGTTACAATCATGAGTCATTCATGATGAACTATCACCAAGTTCATTGTTTACACACACACAAAAACACATGCATGTGCATAGCTCTTCAACTCTCCTTCAAGTACAAACATAAGTACATAAACCCGAAACATGTGGGTACATAAGAGTTGAATATGAAAAAGATATATGGATGTAACAAGTGAGCATCATACCCCTCTTTTACATCCTCCTGACGAAGTTGTGCAACAAACAAGAATGCCTTCAAACGAATTACATTCACATGCAACTTGCATCATACAAATTGTACTTGTCATACTCTCAACATAAATGCATACATAAGGCTGAAATGTGCATCTACGACAGAAAAATGCAAGCCTTACTTTCTCAAGAAATTCAACCATTTCTTACCAAGCCAACTCAATGGTGAATTTTTTGCTGAAAATCATCTTCTTGTGAATCATCTTGAGTCACATCGATGATGGAATCTCCTCTTCCATTCTTTCTAGACTCTTTATCCATCTACCTCTTGTGATGTGGATGAGTGGTTGGATGCAATGTCCAACATTGGTCAATGAGATGACCGCTCTTCTAACAATGAGTGCAAATCTTTTGCATCCTCTTTTCAAGTTGCCTTTGCTTGGAAAGTTTCCTGAAAGTGGTCAATCTTTTCCAACATTTTGAAACATGATGGTTATATAAACCACAATATGTACATGGACTTTTTCTTCCATTTTTACATGTAAATTTATCATGCTTAACATAATCAAAAGCAACTGAATGATAGGCATAATTATACCTTGAAAATTCACCTTTATCGCCTTCTTGAGGAGGTGAGTTGGAAGAGTTACAAGCTCTCCTTTGAAGACCAACAACAATGTTCTTGTCTGAATGGATGTCACAACTCTCGTGTTTCATACATTTGAATTCATCTTGAACACAAGCTTTGCATGCTTGAGGGATTGAACTTGCAACAAAAGTTGTTCTTGGAACTTTTTCCCTTGTCTCCTTAACTTTGGAATTTGCTCCATCTTTTTGTTCATATCCAAGACCACAATACTTGGGCCTCTATTCAACAACAATAGGCTCAACAATTCATTATGCATGCTTTCCTAATCCTTTACCTTCATAGCCCATTTCTAAGAATAACTTGGACCCTATTCCTCTTGTGTGATTTTCAAAAACACCAAAGCATTCATCTTGAGAGGAATTTGAAGATAAGCTAGCATTACATACCTGATGTTCATACATGTACTTGGTAAGGGTTTCCTTTGCCTCATGAAGTTGAGTCTCCATCTCATGCAACTTTTCAAGAAGCTGGTGCTTCTCCTCCTTCATGGCCATCAACTTCTCTTGAAGGAAAATGCTCTCCTTTCTATCTTCCCACATCTCTTGCACCACATCTGTGATGGTTAGAAACTCCTTCAACATCTCTTTGTCAAAGAACTTAGATAATGAAGATGTATGAGAACCATCAATGTTTGAAGCTTCCTCCATCCTTGCAAGATATCAAACTTCAACACAAAACTTGCATAAATACCAACAACTAAAACTATAGCTATCAATGGCAATCACATGAGAAAAACAAACTAAGCTCTGATACCACCTGATTTGAAAATAGGGGGCTGACTTGTTATGCAATGCAAGCACCCTCTATTCCATTAAAATAAACTTTTCAGGACCTTGCTCAATGTCTTAGTTATGCAAGATAAATTATGTGCCAAGTTTAGGCATCTTCTTTTAAATGTTCATGTGTGAGGAAATTTTCTTTTAAATGGTTAAATATGTTTTTTAAATAAATACACATCAAACATAACTTGCAACAAATAAACCATCAAACTCTCAACAATAACAAGATGATAAAGGAGTTCACCCCCAACTGGGCTATATCTCCTTAAGCCTCCTTCATGGACTAGGCTCTCTGGAATTAGTTTGTCAAATATTCTTTTACAAGTTTCTACTCAACTCCAATGGAAATGCAGACTGTACCATTGGGTTCAGAATACATAAAAACCCCAAAAATGACTAATAGAACTCTGAAAAACAGATCATGGCTCACTTGGGCATGACCTCTTCTACATGTGGCCTTGAGCTTCCCTGAGCTTCCTTGTGGAAAAAACACCTGTAAAATTCCTCAAATGGATCTGAAACCTATCCCAATGTGTTCAGAGCATAACAATTAGTCAAAAATGACTATTCAGTCACAGAAAACAAACTTGGGTTCATCTGAGCATGGCCTCAATCAATGAGGGCTTCAAGCTCCCTGAAGCTCTCTGAAACTTCAATGGTGAAAAACCTATAAAATAAGTCTTCAAATTCCTTTGAAAACAATGCCAATGGATTCAGAACATCCAAAAACCCCTTGCTGGGATTTTTCGGCACCTCATTTGGCCAAAAAATGAAGAAGTTAGGCCTCCTGCCATTTCCCTCCTTCAAGCTTGTTGTTTCTGGTTTGCCAAAATGCACCTTTGTACTTCCAACCTAGCTCACACGCTCAATCTTGTGCTAAAAACTAGCACTGGGTGCATAACCAAAAAATGGGCAAACTATAGGACGGTTAGGACATGCCTAGCCCCTAACCGCCAAGCCCGTGAACATATGGGTCCATGTGACCACGCACAAGAAAAGGGCTAAACTCCAAGTCAATGGTTAAGCGCCAAGTGTCGGCATGTGGTTTAAACCGTTGACAACCCCCGTGCATTTTTCGACGCATGGTCATATGCCTTCATACCCAAACCACGGGCTTTTAAATTGTTTGAAATGTGCGCGCTGTGGTGGTCGCATGAGAATCCACATGTGACTGGGGGCCGGGGCTTAGCCCCGGCCCGGACCGTGCCCAAACCATAATACAATCAAACTTTCATATATTTTAAACGATATATATTATAATAAATAATCTGTGGCATGCCGGTTGGGCGACCTTTGCCAAGCCTTTGGATTGTGGTGGAGGTTTGGGGTTCGATCCCCACAGACTCTATAATAATTTTAAACAACCAAAACATGGTGCCACGTGGCAGCCCATGCCTGGGCCACGTGGCACCAAACCATTCACCACAATAATGTCACATGTCCACCAATGATTCTCCCAAACTGCCAACTCGGCCCTACCATGTCAGCATACAACTTTTCCACGTCAGCTTACGGCTCTGCCAAATCATTGTACAACCCCTTCCATGTCAGTTGTATGGACTATACGAACTGTACACTCAACACACTTTGTTTTTACCTGTTTGACGATTCAAACAAAATGTGATATTTCACTCATCCAATGTTCGTTTGAACCCGAACGAGTTGCGTTGGGTTTGTGATGACGAGGGCTATGCACCTGTTCGTTTTGAGGCAATTCCGAGAACTTTGATTTTTGAGCAAAATTTTGACCCCTGGTCTAGATTCTGATCACTTGATGTCATAGGACATGAGACACTGCTCACTATCACAAAGATCTCATCCTTGGTGAAGCCACCCAATGTTGTACCAATTTGGGTGTGATGTTGTCGTAAAATCCAACTACTTGACAACCTCTTCTAAGATGAGGATATTTTGACTTCCACTATCAACAATGAAATGCAGTGGGGTACATTTGTAAATGGAACAGGTGTTCCCCCTCCTCAAGATCTTCTAGTTCTTCTGGTTGGATTTGTAAGTTTTAAACCTGTGAAGTAAAGCAATGCATATATATTCTTAAGCAATACAGAAATTAATCAATGGCTCATACACAGAATACACAGAGATCTTTACCGGAAACCCTCAACCGGGAAAACCTTTCTTTTT
>SNQJ01S0028446.1:78120-110315 GCA_010110895.2 Picea sitchensis | reverse complement strand
AAACCTTCCGAATAGGGGTATTCACTAGCCAAGAAACGCTCCACTTCCGAGTCGGAGTCTTCACTTAACACGATAGGGTTAGGATTGACAGGAGGTTTTGGCTTGTTCCTCGCCATCCGAGAAATTAAACGGGCATTCTTTTTGCCTTTGGCGTTCGCAGGGGGTTTGGATTTGGACTTTTTTCCCAAAGTCTTATCAATCTCAGCGTTCTTAGTCATAGTGTGGGATAGGTCGATAGGTGAGTCGGGTAAGGGTTTAGGTAACAGAATACGGTAGGGTACCGGGGGTACAGTCTTGTCTTCGCTCACCACAGGTTTGTCAACCTGTGGAGGATTCAAATCCTCAAAATCATTCCGAGTAAGAAAATCGTTCCAACAGTCTCCGTGTAACCCCAAATGACAGACAACAATCATTCTAACCAGCCCATAGTGAAAGAGGCTGCTATCAGCCTGGTTCGTTTTGTATTTCTTTGACATTTTAAACAGGCTTCTAAGCAGATAATAGGGCATATTGAGCTGATAACCCATAAAAACCATAAGCAAACGAAGGTGGTGTAAGAAAACAAAACTGTACCGACCCTCGCAAGTGATAAATTGTTTGATAACCATCAATAAATCATGCTAACGTTGTTTCAGCATGGTCACGGGCAAACCTTTATCACATGAGATAACCTTACGCGACTGGAAGAGCAGTGTCCAAGGGACCTCTTCCACTTTGCAATTCTTGGACCATCGTTGTCCAGTGGCAGGCAAACCCGTAGCAAGACTGATAAACTGCTCGTTAATTTCCAATTGAACATCGCCGACCTTGGCTCGACAGCCATCAAAGGTCATGGCGAATTGCCTAGCAACGCAGAGGTTAAAACCATCAAACTTTTGTATAAACGGGAGCCACCCATTTTCCTCAAGGTCACTGCGGGCACTGTCGAACATCAACAGAGCCTGGCTACCATTGGGTTCAGCCCTCACGACTGGAGCCATGGTGCGAGCACATGGTAAGGGTTTGGTTCACATTCACCAACATACAAGCGCAGAGTCATTAACAACTACGAACGATCAAAGGGGAAGCATTAATGTGCGCATGCGAGGGTGGTGGAATTATTCACCGCCATGCATAATAGTAATGGCAGAGTACAACCGCCAATTAATTCTCTGTTCAATCAATCATAACATGGTTCAAAACCATACTATTCGGCCAAACAAAAAATCAAACGATGAGTGATATGCCAATGCGCAAATAACTATAGTTTTTCAAACCAATGTCATTCAACGTAAAATCAAACCCAAATGTTAACCACGCGCTTATTTCATAAATGTGTAATCAAACGTTTCAAAACATTGTGACAATCGATTTTTATAAAATCGACAAGCCAAGAGCTATAACAATAAGGATCTCATCATATAAAAACAAAATAAAACATGACCCCTATGCAATTCAATGACTTGGCAAGTCCCAAAAATATAAATTTATATGTTCAATGCTTTACCAGTTTAATAAAATCAAGTTATGAAACCAATATAAGAATAGGCAAATAGGCATAGTTCAAAAATCCTTTCATCCACATAATGATAATCCAAAGGTAAGTGCCATCCAAAATATCAATAAAAAGATCATGACAGTTCAAACAACGATGGAGGAGTTTTCACGCTTACAGTCATGAAAACTAAATGGAGACCAATTTGCAAGTGTCGCAAGAAATGAAAATATCATCTATTTGAGAAATGCGACGACAATTTGAAGTTCAGAAGACATAGGTGTAGGCATCTTATAAGGCAATGGAAAAAATTGAATTGGCTGCCAACAGCTCTCTGGAAAATTATATCAAAGGGGTTATCCTAATGAATATATATTTTCCATAGCACAATGTTTTTTACAACCTCTGCTAGATCATTTTTTGTAAATCTCCTTGGGCTAGACATATTCTATCTAATTGATCTAATTACTTTTGAGCATGTTTTGCATTTAACAAGGTAATAATTCCTAGCAAAATTGGGAAAGTAGGCCATTTCTTTTTCTAATTTTTTACCAAAGTGGTTGCAATGTTGACACTGACAATTTGATATGCAACTTCCCTTAATGTTAGCCTACCTTGGACATACCTAAGTAAGATATGAGGAGGCCCTTCACAACCATAAATTATGATGTATGGTAATTCTTCATCTACAAACCAATCACCAATTTATTTTATATCATCCATGGCCTCTTGAGTGAATCTTGGGGATGACTGGTTTTCAAAAGCAAATGCAAGGGAAGCATGAAGAAATTGCATATGTCATAGAAATCATTTTTTCATTTGATTTCCCACATTTTGGAGTAGTACAAGTGAATAGTTACCTCGGAAGGAGACCAACTACAAGCTAAAGGGGGGGAAGGGGTAACTGCACAAATGGTATCATCTAAATAAGCATACATCAAGAATCCTAGATAGTATCCTAGAGGTTCTTCTTAAGACTTTTGCACTTATTGTTTGACAATAGAAAAGAGTATATGATCCCATTTGAAAATATTCCCTCTGAGGACTTGGTGGATGAGAGGAACCCAACTCAACTCAAATTTAAAAGAATCTTTCTCTCCATATAGAAGAAAAAGCATTATGGAAACCAACATTGGGGCTTTATTTAGTCTATGGACATGGTAGACTTTGTCAGCTATTATTTTGAAAGAATTGGGATCATACCACCATTCCTTAATCAAATCAATCATTTAAAGTTCCTCTTTTTCAACATTTTTCTTAATGAAATCTTTAATGAAATTGTCATCAACACTGACTGTGGGTGGGATTAGCTTATACATATTACTAACATGCTCAAGCATGAAGGAACCAACAATTTGGTGGGATGAATTAACCATAGTGGATGTAGAGATATCAGTATGAGATATTATCCACCTTACCATGTCATAGTAGGGAAATATGGATGGTCTAGTATCAATTTTGTGAAAATCAGATCCTTTGGTATCAACCAAATTGTCTACATCCGATTCATATTCTTCAGTGAAATCTCCCTCTTTGATGAATGTATATATTTGGCTCCATTCCAAACTATTTCTTTCTCCAGTATTGAATGTTGTTTTAAAGAAGAATGTTGAATTGGGGTTCTTTTCAATTTTTTCTTCCTCGTCCTTCTACTGCTTTGCTTTACTTTTCTGAGTCATTTTGTCTTTGAAATTTATGCAAGTAAACAAAGATATGTGAGTTTTATTTTAAAAACAACTAACAAGTTTCAGAAAATTAAAAATAATTCTAATACTAACTAGTGGAAAGGAATCCCAATGAAAATGGCTCAAACTAAAACTTCTTTGATCACGAAATCAGGGTTTGTTATCAGACTGAAACCTGCCTTAGTGCGTTTATGTGTGATTTGGGGAGGATTAATGCATTAAAATTCTAAAATCAATGCTTCATTTAAGGATCATAATATTTGTGATAGAGCCAAGATGAAGGACAAGACAATTACAGTTATTTAAACCTACGAGAGAAAGTTCATTATCGGCTACCGGATTACCGGGAGGTTTTGAGACTAGACTTATATCCTAAAAAATTGAAGTCTGATCCGGTATCATATATTGGAATTTTAATTAATGTTTTAATCATTTAACATGACACCATGAATGATTGGTTGTACAGGATTGGTAGATCTCTCGGCGGCAAAAACCTACAAATCTCTTCGAAAAGACAAAGGGCGGTATTGTCGGGGAGGTGGCTAGGGTTTCCCTAGCCGCTTCCTCTCCTGCAGGTGCTCGACTCTGCTTCCCCCCTGTCGGCATGTCCCTTCAGTGATGGTCTGGACTGGTTCTCTGTGTGTACGGCCTTTGGCCAGCTGGGGTTCTTTCCCTCTGGTTTTCTGGTGGCTATGCCCCCATGGGCTGCTCATTTTTCCCCTACCTCTTTCAATGATGGGGAATCCTTCTATGGGCTTGGAATACTCGCTTTATTTGTTGGTGGTTTTGCCCCTGTCGGATCCCCACCTTGTCTGCATCATTTCGGGGCTAGATTTGGTGTTTCATTTTATCATGCATCCCTTGGTCTATTGGACCGGCATATACTCTGGTTACTGTCATGATGGGAGGTTCTTTGCCTCTCGAACCTGATAGGGTTTTTTCCTATCGGTGGCTCCCTCATTTGGAGCTTTGGTGGACTAGTTTTGAGTCACTGGAATTGGGATCTGGTGTTTGGTGCAGCGATTGTTGGGTATTCTACTCTTTGGAGGTCAGGTTGGAGCTTTGAGGTCCATCTTTTGGGCATGCAGTGTGAATATATGGATCTTCACTTTGAGGTACTTTCTTGGGCGTGCAGTTATGGCCTATCTTTTTGTTGTTGGTTTTACTCAGTTATTGTTGTACTTATTTTCTTCTCTCTTACCCATCTTTGGGGAGTGCTTCATGCACCTGTGTATGTAATTTGGTTATCTTTGATGAATAAAATTATGAATTTTTCCAAGGAAGAAAAAACCATGGCACCGTGAATCGCGTCATTTATTAAACAACTCTTATGCACCTAGAAAAAGTCTCTAATCCGGTATAATCTGAGTAATATGATCATCAGAATACCGATAGATCAAAATTTATTGTGAAAGTGAAATATTATAAAAGAAAAATATGGATCTAGAACTACCGGTAGACTGGAGGTCGGGGAATCAAGGATTAAAACTTAAAATTCAATCCGATCTAAAAACATAGATCTGGTATTAACATATCATCGCTCATAGGGATATCAGGAGCTGAAATTTGAGACAAAGTCTGCTCCGGTAATGTTGATCTGGTATTTCTTGTCTCTAGTTATTGGGATGTTGGGTATCAAGGATGTCGGGAGATCGGCGTACCATGTCATCGGTGAATCGGAGCAAGGTTTATTTAAAACGTAAAGCAAAAGTAGGACTAATATGTTAAAACCATATCATTGGATCAGTCGAGATATCGGGATGTCAGGGGATCGAGGATATTCAGAGATTGACAGATAGGGAAATATTTTGAACAAAATTATAAAGAAAATGAATAAGGCCTGACCTGGTATAACTATATGATTGGACTAATCGGGATATCAAGATATCGGGGCATTTGGGAAGTAAGTTTTATTGCTTAACAATTTTTTTGTGTGTTTTTTAAATGATTATTGTATTCAATTTTAATTATAAAATGAAACTATCAATAGTTGAAAATCTAGAATCAAACAAACCGAAAATAAACAAAAAGGGACCCACTATTATGTATCTAAAAGGTAAAAAATAATGGGGGGTTGTTGAGGTTGTAATATAGCTAAAGTATATTACATTCCTTGTCATGTAATAATATGTTATAGGTTTGTTATTGTGTAAATAGGCATTATAATGTAAATGATAAGTCTATCATAAGTCATGAACTTTGGTCTATGATAAGTCATAACCTTTTCCAAGGACGTGACTTATCATTCCCCACGTGTATTTATATACATGTATTGTATCTCATATGATGTCAAGTAAATATGAAAAATGGATAGTAAATATAACATTATTTATTATGGATATATGGAATTATTTTATGCATTCATGTTGTTCTCATGAATTGGACCACCAAATCCACTTAATTTGGTATAGCGGTATTTTTGTTGGCCCGTGGTCAACTTTTCAGTTGTTCGATTGTTCCCCTAATCTGTCATCAAGTGGATATTGTTGTGGCATAAAATAAAAGAAAAAGAAAAAGAAAAAAAAGAAAAGAAATGAAAAATATTGCAAATAATCTCTAGGTTGGTGACCCATTCTTTTCTCTTAATAAAGAAAAACATAAGGGAGAATAAAAAAAAAAGAACAAAGCGTTTCAAAAAAAACCATGGTAATTTCCCATGGTATTGGGAAAATACTATAAGGAAAAGAAGTTAAAAAAAAATTAGGAAGGGAAAAAATTTGATTTTTTCATTGGTGGTTTATAGGGCCATGGTTTTGGTAAAACATTGGCCCATGGTATTGCCTTGACCCGTGGTTTTTGTAAACCATTGACCTGTGGTTTTTTTATATTACTATTATTATTAGCAAGTGATATAGAAGGAGAAGTATTTCAAAAAGAGTATTTTGAAAATTGGGAAATAATATTTAATTACTTTACATTAAAGTATTAATAAAAAAGTAAAATAAAATTGGTATTCCCTACCATATATAAAAATAAAAATAAAATTACAAAAACAAAAACTTTTACAGTGATAACTTTTTATTACATAGGTAAGTTCACCAAGTTGAAATGGAAAATAAGGTTCAATTCACTTCTAGGTATGTTTTGGAACCAATCAATATTTTCATATGTATGTTAGGGAGGATCCAGAATGAGACCGTAAGCATTGGCATTGACCTCACTAGTCATTGGAACTATATCGATATTAAATTGGCAAATAAATTACAACTTGTGGAAGAGGAAGTTAAAAGATCTGTTACACAAGAGTATGATGATGATGATGGGATTAATAATTTAGAAGTAAGCATCGATGAGTACTCCCCAAAATGTAATTTTTTTGTGTTACAAACCAAGGAAGTGGATGTGGTCCTAGAGAACCCTTGGTTGAAATCTATTGGTACTTTACCATGAATATTGATAAAATGTACATATAATTTGATCACCTTACCAATAAGATAATGTTGTGAGACATTAATTCAAATCACCTTGCTCTATCCTCGAATTCATATCAGAATGAACAACAAAATCACATAGAATTGATGGAAAAGTTGAAAAAATTGAATAAAATTGTTATTAGCAAAGATGAAGAAATTGTGCAAAATCAAATAGAATTAGAGAAGCAAGATACAAAAATTCATAAATTTCAACAACAAATTAAAGAGTTGCAATGAAAAATTAGTAATATAAAAAGCACTCATAAAAAAGAGTATGAAAATATCAATAAAGAACTATTTTCCAAAGATGAAGAAATTTCTCGTTTGAGAAATCATAATAAAATTCTACTTGTAGATATGAAGAAATTGAAGAATAAGAGGAAGGCACAACAATAATCTCAAACCATGGATAAGGGAACTAGCACTGACTTGATCGAAATGGAAAAACCTAATGTTCTTAACAATGAAGTTGTATCAATGGAAGTGTTTCCAGAAGTCAATCTCAAAAAACAATTATATGGTAAAGAAAAATCCATATATTTAGTTGAAGTTGACATATTGTTGATTGCCACTAATAAAGTCATAAGTCAGTTGAAGGATGTTGTTGCACAAATAAATACAAAAAAAAAGATATCATCATGATGACTCAAGTAAATCATGACAAGACTAAACTAGACATTAAGAAGGATAAAAGTCCTAGGCATCCAAAGATATATGTGCCTTGAAGTCAACAAAGAAGAACATATCCAAAATCTTATCATCAAAGGGTTCCAGAAAAAATCCACCTTGGATGGATTGATTCTCTTTCGATGCACCAGCATTGTTTGAGACTTCGATTGTTGCATCGCCTCGTGTCTTCAACTTTATCCAATTGATAGCATTTATAAAAGAATGTCATTCTAACAGAAGATTTTCTCATTCCTTATGCTTTCAGGACAACGCATTTTTAAGGGGGGGAGACTTGTAATATACCTAAAGTATATTGCATTTATTATCATGTAATAATATGTTATAGGTTTTTTATTATGTAAATAGGCATTATAATGTAAATGATAAGTCTATCCTAAGTTATGAACTTTGGTCTATCATAAGTCATGACCTTTTCCAAGGACATGAATTATCATTCCCCACGTGTATATATATACATGAATTGTATCTCATATGATGTCAGATAAATATGAAAAATGGATAGTAAATAAAATATTATTTATTATGGATATATGGAATTATGTTATGTATTCATGATGTTCTCATGAAGTGGACTACCAGATCCACTTAAGAGGTTCAACAAATGGCGACATACTAGGTGAAACAATTATCTATGTCTAGTTTTAACTGGAAGTCTTATACACATCAAATGTTAGAGTTAAGTCACATGATTGCAGGAATAAATTCCTTAATTTATGGTTACCACCAATGACCAAGAATTAAACATATTCTCACCAAAATAAAGTATTGGGTAACTTACAAATTGCATCTTTGAATGAATTTCTAAAGTTAATTTTCTTTTAGATTTAGTCCAAAAATTGGTACAAGGTGTGACCTAAGGCTTTGACCTTGAGTAAGTAAACATTTTCCCTCATTTTTTCCTTGTCTCTTTTTGACCCGACATTGCTTTGATTCCCACGAGCATCCATGGCCCCGACGAAGATGCCTTAGTATCATACAAGCATGGCCCTGCTGTTAGCGAGTGTCCATAGCCTCGACAGGTTTACTTGTACTTCCCACACAAATTAGTGCTTTCAACTTACTTGATTTGTTTAGTTGCACCCTTAATGATTTAAATATATGTATTGCATAAGCAATTGGATGCTTAAGGAAGCAAGGTGATACAAGAGTTATTTAGATTTGCTTGGCAATATACTCACTTGCAGGGTTAAGCTTAAGGTCTTTCTTCCACCATGTTTTTTTTTTAATGAAAAATATTTTTTGAGAATCTGGTCGTTCATAGGGAGAATTTCATTTTCTCCCTCTAATGTTTGAAGTATGAATGTAGAAAGGCCAATTTTTTCAGCAATTTGAAATGGGCCAAGCCATAATTTTTTAAATTTAGTATGTTTTCCTTTTTTTTCGTGAGCTTTATCTCATTTGAACACTAAATCACCAATATCAAAGTTTTTATTTCTAATCGAATGTTTATCAAACCATTTATTTATTATTTTTTAATGTTTAGTGAAAGTTTGTTTGGCTCTATCCCTTTCTTCTTGTAATTTTAATAATTCCTCTATACGTTTTTGCATTTTTGGATGGGGATATTCTCTAGCATATTGTGCCAATTGAAGAGAGGGTAAAGCTACATTAGTTGGTAGGATGGCCTCCTTTCCATAGACAAGGAAATAAGGAGAATTTCCTAATGTTGTTTTGGGTGTGATTTTGTCAACCCATTATGTTGATGAAAGTGATTTGTGCCAATTTTTGTGATTTTTATCAATGGTTATTTTAATGATTCAAAGAAGGTTTATATTGGTAGATTCTGCCATACCATTACCTTGCGGATAGAGGTTGGCATAATATCAGATTTTAATACCCTTCTCTAAAGCAAATTCAATTAAATTTATTCAATAAAATAAGAAGCATTATCAAATACCAGAGTTTTAGGAACACCAAACCTTGTGATAATGAATTTTTTCGATAACAAATATCACCTGATCTTGATTGAAAGTTTTTAAGGGAATGACCTCTGTCCACCTGGTGAAATAGTCCATTGTTGTTAAGATGTATTTGTGTAATCGTGAAGAGTTTGAAGTTATTTCTCTGATGATGTCTAATCCTCATTTCTCAAATGGTCCATCAATTGTTACAATTTGCAACGAGAGTGCAGGTTTCTTCTCTTTTCTAGTGGCAGTTTGGAAAACTTTGCATTTTCTAAAATATGCATGAGCGTCCCTAAATAAATTCGGTCGGTAATAACCTGCTCATAAAATTTTATGGGTTGTAGTGTCTCCACTGAAATTTCCTCCAACGAGACCTTCAAGCAAATCATACAACACTTTGTTAGAATCTGATCTTTCTTAGAGGCATCTAAGAAAAATAAAATCATAATTTTGCCTAAACAATACTCCATCAATTAATTGATAATGTGTAGATTTCAACTGTAATGCCCTTTTCTTTTTGGACCCATAATGGAGAGGAGAAAAACCATGAGTGAGGAAAAATTTGAGATCTTTATACCATGAATCAGAAGAATTAGAAGTAAGATAAATGTCATTATTTTGTATTTCTAACTCATTTTCCTCTTCAGGTTTATTTTCATTTTTTTAATCAATTGAGTATGTGCTTAATCTACAGAGGCCTAGACCTCGAATGATTTTGGAAGGTCTAATTTCCAAATCATATTCTTGTAAGGTAGTCATCCAGTTCGCCTTTGTATCCAATATCTTTCTGCACAAGTAAATTTCAATCTAAAGGGAAACGAACAATCACTTTGGTGTGTGATTTTAAGAGAAAAGGCCTAAAGTGTTTGATAGCCTTGAATACTGCATATGCTTGTTTCTCTACTTCTTAGTAGTTCAATTCTGCACCCTAAAAACCTATACTCATAAAATAGATAGGAATTTCGGTATCTTGATCATTTTTATGAGTAAGGATAGAAGCACAAGAAAAATCTGAATCAAAAGTATAAAGAGTGAAATCCTTGCTAAAATTGGGAGATGATAAAGTTGGGGATTGCACAATTGCTTCTTTCATTTCTTTAAATGACTCTCTCTCATTGTGATTCCATTTAAAAACTACATATTTTTTAATCATATTCTATAGTGGTCTTATTGTTTCTACAAAACTAGGCACAAATCGTCAAACGAAATTGATTTGTCCTAAGAAAGATTGCATAGTTTTATTATTACGAGGAAAAGGAATTTCTAATATTGAATTGATTCTTTCAGGTTTAATCTCAATTCCTGATTTAGAAATAATAAATCTAAAAATCTTACCTATTTTTGAGAAAAAAATGGTTTTCTTAGGATTAAGAGAGATGTCGTATTTTCTACAATGGCCAAAATTTTGTTTAAGATGATGCACGTGATCATATCCGTTCTTGGAGAAGACAGCGACATCATATAAATATATTACCATTGTTTTATTCACTAGACCTCTAAAGGCAATGTCCATGGCATGTTGAAATGTGGCCCCAACATTTATTAAGCCAAATGCCATTTTCAAGTATGCATAGGTGCCCCATTTTGTCCTAAAGGTTGTTTTTAATTAGACACCCATTGAGAGTGTCCAACAAGGAAAAATATTCTTGCTTGTAGCAATTTATTTAATTATTTTTTAATTTGAAGTTCTAAGTTAAGGTGAATTTTCCTTATTTTTTGTTGGACGGGATTGGCATCAGGATTTAGTGGTCTAACACATTGAATAACTGAAGTATCTTCGTATCCATAGATGAAGATGGATCAATGAGTTGTAGTTGGATTGATGTAAAGATGACTCATTGTTGTCTTGTTATGGTTGTACAAATGGATGAACTCCAAAGTGGTCCCCTTATGGTGAAATCCCTCATGGGAAGACGTTTTGTGGTGAACTCCAAAGGTCATGGTTGTACAAATGGATGAACTCCAAAGTGGTCCCCTTATGGTGAAATCCCTCATGGGAAGATGCTTTGCGGTGAACTCCAAAGTGGTCCCCTTATGGTGAAATCCCTCACGGGAAGACGCTTTGTGGTTGAGTTATCCTAGTAGTATGGCTATAGAACCCATTCTTAATTATGGAATAATGAGATGAAGATGAATGAATTTGTCAGTGAAACTATCCTATATGGATAGTGTTTGTCAATCCATTTCCGGTGGTATGTGGAACGTCACATAAATCCTCACGGTTTGAGAGTTATGGCCTTACAAAGTTGGAGGACCCTCATATGTTGGCTTGAAGCCCCAAAAGGTCAAAGAAGTCAAAGTGTTTGCAAAGAAGAGATTATTTAAATAATAAAGTGAATTGAAAAAATCAAAGAGGATTATTTAAATAATAAAGTGAAGTGACAAAGTCAAAGAGAATTATTTAAATAATAAATTGAAGTGACAAAATCAAAGAGAATTATTTAAATAATAAAGTGAAGTGACAAAGTCAAAGAGGATTATTTAAATAATAAAGTGAAGTGACAACGTCAAGGAGGATTATTTAAATAATAAAGTGACAAAGTCAAGGAGGATTATTTAAATAATAAAGTGACAAAGTCAAAGAGGATTATTTAAATATTAAAGTGAAGTGACAAAATCAAAGAGGATTATTTAAATAATAAAGTGAAGTGACAAAGTCAAGGAGGATTATTTAAATAATAAAGTAAATGGAGAACTTTCTAATTATGGAAAGTGGTTATATGAAGGTTAACCCTAAAATGAGGAAAATGGGTTAAGTGGTCAAGTGGCTATTGGATACATGGACAAGTGGCAAATTGAAAAAAGTTGGACATAGGTGACTATGTGGATAAAGTGGCCTAGAAGATGCTTCTAAGGAAGCTACTTGGAGAGTATAAATAAAAAGCAAAGGTCTCTTATGAAAATCATCTCTTGAGCATAGCAAGGGGATAAAGGAAGGTAGAGCGCGTACAATTGGATGAAGTCATGGAGACTTGAGTGTGAGTTGATGCCAGGTTCTTGAAGTCTGAAGCAAGTTCCAGATCTGCATTCCATGGGCTCGGATCTACCATAGAAACTTTGGTATGGTTACATAGTTGTCTTGATGGATATTATTTCTTATTGTATGGTTAATGCTTAAGGTATTCTTGGTATGGTTGTTGTGATATGGTTATTTTGGTTGATTTATAGAGTGAGCAACACTCTTATGATTAAGTACTCATATGATTGCCATAGTATATAGGTTGCTTAAACATGACTAACTAGCATTCAAATTGTATGGTTGAGGAGCATGAGTAAGATGTGGGAGAGAATAGATGTGTTGTGATTGGTTATGGTTCAGATGGGATAGTGAAAGACAGAAGTAGATGTGACCTAAGTCTGCAAAGGATCTGAGTTTTTCATAGAGAGAAAACCCTGATTGCAATATCAAGATCAATGAAGGTAAAGAATCTTCAAAATCCCCTTATTGCAATATTTCAAAATGTGAAGATGTTGAATATTTCTCTACAAGTGAAGAAGAAAATCTAGAGATAGTATGTGTAGAATTAGATGATAGTTATCCCATGGAAGAAGTAGAAGAAGAACTATCAGAGCTTAAAAGGAAAGTTGAATGGGGTCTATTTGAATACAACTATGACCATTGTTACATAGAATATAGCTATATTTCTGAGAACACTAAAAGGTTTCTTAAAAGGAATCAAAGGCATATCTTTAAGTTAAAGGAAATGCTCAAGAAACAAGAAGAAAGTAAAAAGACTCAATTAGAAGAAAAAGAAGAACAGATCAAAAGACTAAAGAATGAAATAGAATAACATAAGAAGGTAGATGATAAGATTAGCAAAAGTCTTGAAGATAATGTCCATCTCAAGACCCAAATTGAAGAAGCCAAAATGGTAGAAGAATTACTAAAGAATCAAGTAAATGAAAAGGAAGAGTCGTGTCATAAGTTGGAAGCTGAAGTTGTTGATCTTAGAAAGAATGTAGAGAAGTCAAACAAGTTCTTGAATAGCTCAACAATATTGAATGAGATCTTGGATAGTCAAATATCACCAAATGATAAAACAGGTCTTGGATACAACAAAGAAGATACACATGTTGAAGGAAKCACCTCAAAGAAGCATGAGGTAAGTCCCTCACTCCCAAAAGATGGAAATAATGTTGCAAGTCAATCATCTACACAAGGCAAGGAAAGTCTCAAAAGAACAAAGCAAGGAAGACATCAAGAAGCCATATTTACACCTCAAAGAAGAGAGACACCTTCAAGATGGACACCAAAGCAAAGGTATGAAAATGTTTTTCATGGTCAATGTTACTCATGTAATGAATATGGTCACAAAGCTTTAGAATGTAGATATTATGCAAGGAAATATAGTGTAATATTTCATAACACCCTAAGGTGTTGGATATGTAATCAAGTAGGACATATTGTTGCTCATTGTCACACCATGAGATGCTACAGTTGTAGTGGATTTGGCCACAAATCCCAAGATTGTTGGAACACAAGAAGAAAGTCCATGATGAGGACTTCATATAGAATGACTAGAAGAAGGCATGAAGTTAGGAAGGAATACATTTTTGAAAAGATGGAAGCTCAGAGCTCAAGTTCTGAAAAGCTGAGACACCTTCAGAAGTGGGTGAAGAAAACTGAACACTCATAACAGAATGGAAGTCATAAGGGAAGCTCAAGTTTGTCATCTTCAGAAGCATGTGCAAGTTACAATGGTAACAGACGCGTACATACAAAATCTGACCTATGAATAGGTCGCGTACATACGTGAGATATCTTTGCAGCAAATCATGTATCTATGGTAAAAAGCCTTGGGAAAAGGGCTATGCATATGAGTTGTAGCATGGTATGATGGTATAACTCTATGTTGCAAGGTCTGACATGTTTTTTGTAGGTTTTCATGATTACATGTTGGCATGCATAATTGTTGTATGTATGGTGGTGATATATGGTTGAGTGTTGAAAGACTATCTTAAATGCATGGACAGGTCCAAGGATTGTCATAGAAAGAGCAGTTGATCTATGTTTTGGTTGAGCAGTAGCATTTGTAGCAGAAGCATATTGCAGTGGTAACATATTGTTCATATTGCAAAGAAGATAGGGGGAGACATACCCATAGGGGGAGTCATTCTTCTTCCCATGATTCCAGGAGGAGAGATTTATCAAATGCAAAGATAAATAGTTAAAAAAAATACATATACTTGGAGAAAGAGCACAAAGGCATAGTTACAGGGGGAGCATGAGCTATATATCTTCAGTATTAAATTAGAGTGATATCCCTTGTTCAAAAGGGGAGAGATTATTCAGAGGAATATCAAAGGCATTCTGACAGGGGGAGCAGCCCCAAGGAGAGTTCAGTCAAGGGGAGAAACCCCAAGGGGAGAATGACCCTTTGCCCATTGATGTCAAAGGGGGAGAGATAGTCACATTTATGTGATTGAAATGCCTATTGATGTAGAGAAATGCATGTCTAAATGTTTCCATCAATGATTGGTGTTGACATCAATGTTGGTATTGCCATCAATGCCAAAGGGGTAGATTGTTGGATCATGTTGTCATTGATGCCAAAGGATTGATGTCAAAGGAACAATGTCTTGTCATAGTATATTGATGTAGTGATTGATGGATCATGTATTGACCTTGATGTCAATGGATTGATGTCAAGAGGAGTCATAGTCATATGCATAGATGAAGATGGATCAATGAGTTATAGTTGGATTGATGTAAAGATGACTCATTATTGTCATGTCATGGTTGTACAAATGGATGAACTCCAAAGTGGTCCCCTTATGGTGAAATCCCTCACAGGAAGACACTTTGCGGTGAACTCCAAAGGTCATGGTTGTACAAATGGATGAACTCCAAAGTGGTCCCCTTATGGTTAAATCCCTCATGGGAAGATGCTTTGCGGTGAACTCCAAACTGGTCCCCTTATGGTGAAATCCCTCATGACAAGACACTTTGCGGTTGAGTTATCCTAGTAGTATGGCTAGAGAACCCATGCTTAATTGTGGAATAATGAGATGAATATCAGTGAATTTGTCAGTGAAACTATCCTATATGGATAGTGATTGTCAAACCATTTCTGGTGGTATGTGGAACGTCACATAACTCTTCACGGTTTGAGAGTTATGGCCTTACAAAGTTGGAGGACCCTCATATGTTGGCTTGAAGCCCCAAAAGGTCAAATAAGTCAAAGTGCTTGCAAAGAAGAGATTATTTAAATAATAAAGTGAAGTGACAAAATCAAAAGGGATTATTTAAATAATAAAGTGAAATGACAAAGTTAAAGAGGATTATTTAAATAATAAAGGGAAGCGAAAAAATCAAAGATAATTATTTAAATAATAAAGTGAAGTGACAAAGTCAAAGAGGATTATTTAACTAATAAAGTGAAGTGACAAAATCAAAAAGAATTATTTAGATAATAAAGTGAAGTGGCAAAGTCAAGGAGGATTATTTAAATAATAAAGTGACAAAGTCAAAGAGGATTATTTAAATATTAAAGTGAAGTGACAAAATCAAAGAGGATTATTTAAATAATATAGTGAAGTGACAAAGTCAAGGAGGATTATTTAAATAATAAAGTAAATGGAGAACTTTCTAATTATGGAAAGTGGTTATAAGAAGGTTAACCCTAAAATGAGGAAAATGGGTTAAGTGGTCAAGTGACTATTGGATACATGGACTAGAGTGGCAAATTGGGAAAAGTTGGACATAGGTGACTATGTGGACAAAGTGGCCTAGAAGATGCTTCTAAGGAAACTACTTGGAAAGTAGCAAATAAAACCAAGGTCCCTTGTGAAAATCATCTCTTAAGCATAGCTTTAAGAGCATAGAAAGGGGATGAAAGAAGACATAGCGATACAGTTGGATGAAGTTGTGGAGACTTGAGTGTGAGTTGATGTTAGGTTATTGAATTCTGAAGCAAGTTCCAAATCAACATTCCAAAAGCAGGTTAAGATCTGCCATAGAAACACCTACGGTATGTCTGAAGCAAGTTCCAGATCTGCATTCCATGGGATTAGATCTGCCATAGAAACTCTGGTATGGTTACATAGTTGTCTTGATGGATATTCTTGAGTATTGTATGGTGAATGCTTAAGGCATTCTTGGTATGGATGTTGTGATATGGTTATGTTGGTTGATTGATAGAGTGAGAAACACTCTTATGATTCAGTACTCATATGATTGTCATAGTATATTGGTTGCTTATACATGACTAAGTAGCATTCATAATGTATGGTTGAGGAGCATGAGTAATATGTGGGAGAGCATAGATGTGTTGTGATTGGTTATGGTTCAGATGGGACAACGAAAGACAGAAGTAGATGTGAATGAAGTCTGCAAAGGATCTGAGTTTTTCATAGAGAGAAAACCCTAAGTCATACACAGGTTGTAGTACATACACGTGTTGCACTACTGATAGGTCACATACTTGTTGACAGATTGGTATATGTTGAGGATTGATTCCTCTTCTCAATTGGTGTTGAGTTGTGTACGCTGAGTCTTGCATTGTAGAGCTGGTGCTCTTGTGGATTTGTAACTCTATTCAGTTGTTGTTGATAACCCAAGGATTGTAGTCCGTAATTAAAGGAAAATTGTACATGCATCTTGTGTTCTTTCTGTTCCTTATGGTGATGAATTATTTATGATATGTGTTGTTGTTATATGTTGTTGATATATGTTCACATACAACTGATTATAAATGACAGTAATGAGTGTTGATTAATTGGTGATTTCTAGCTAATAAGTTTTGTGAAGGGAAGTTTTTGGTAAAGGAGCCCTACACTGATTCACCCCCCTCTCAGTGTGGTCGGTGTGTCCAACACATTACACTTTGATCCATCAAAAAACAAAGTCCAAAAATCATTATTTTTAGTGGATTCTGAGCTATTAGAAGAAAAATTTATGCATATTGAAAAATTAGTTTGAGAAAAATTTACAACCTCCGATTGTACAGACGAATCATTGTATGGTGAAATTTCTGCAAAACAAATTCCAAAATATGAATCAACGCAATAGTTGCCCAAAATGGAATCAAAAAACAATGTTGGTTCGTTTTCACCATCAATGTCAGTCATGGTGAATTTCGTATGTTTTTCATGATCAATTTTAATTTTATTAGATTTACCATTATATGGTAACCAGATGTGACTAGTATATAGCAAAATATCCATGATTTGTTTCCAACCAGTCCCTTCTGGTATGTCAGCTACAATGATATCTATAGTTTGATGAACCTTAGGGTTAGAAGATAATATAATAAAAACATATTTTAGTTCGCCTAAAACTTTGAGTCTTGTTCTATCAAATTGCACAATTTGTATGGTCGATTTATGTGGTTGAGCATTAATTTTCTTGCAAAAAAAATATGGCATTATGTTTGATGATGCTTCAAAGTCTACCAAGCAATTGTGAACGTTTCTATTCAATATTTCAAATGTTAACAAAAATGGTGGAGCGTGTGAGTTGAATTTATCTCTTATCATAACATCATTGGTGTTGACTTGTTTATTCTTGTTTGAAGAGGAATTTTGAACAACTTTTTCTCTGTCTTAACTTGAAGTTGTAATCATTTGTTTTTCAAAATTTTCATTATCTAAAGATTTAAGTAAAAAAAATGGGTTGTTTTTAACTTTGTTAACTCATAGAAAGAAATGTTTTCTCCAGTTCTCTTCATACCCTCCACCAAATCATAGTCTAATTGATCATAAATCAATAAATCCTTGGTGATTGTTTTGTCTTGGGGGACAATTTTTTTAGGTACAGTGGCAGGGAATGGTGTTGAAGAATTGGCAGGAGGATCCTTCTAGTTTGGATTGCATTTAATTTTTCACTGGGAAAGCCTTCTTCATCATCAATAATACCATCTACAATGTCCCAAGTGAGGTTCACTTTAGAAGTTCCAACATCTTACTCATCATGTTCTATTTATTGTTCTTCTTCTTCTTCATCATCAGTAATAGAATTTTGATTACTTGGAGGTGGAAAGTTATTTCTTTTGACAAAAGGTTTCCAAGGTCGTTTAGATGTGGATTCTTCTGCTACATTTTTTTTGTGTCAATGATATCATTAGCTGGACATTTAACTAATTTATGTAATCTTTCAAGACCTAGATCTTCTTTATCCTTCTTATCTTCTTTAAACGTGACACTTTGAGTGGGAGGTAAGGCTCTTCATTCTTCAGCGAGATTTTTTCTAGCTATGCTCATCATCTGCATCTCTACTTCTAAAGTTTCTCGCATGGTTTCATCCAATGTGGTTTTGGTTGCTCTTTTAACAAAGATAACAATAGAAGAAGGGAGAGAAGTGATATAAAATTCTAAGATAACATGGGTTGGAGGTTGTGAATCTTCAGGTCTTCTATTTATAAAAGTCATGAATCTTTGATTGAAGTCTTTAATCTTTTATTTTGGATTCATTCTTACTCTAGAAAGATATAGGACTAAAGTAGCCAAGGTTTTTTCATCACCAATGTTTTTTAGGAAGAGTTTTTCAAAAGTTTCCCACTTTGTTATTAACCCTGTTGTTAAAGCGAAATACCAAGTAGATGCCACGTCTTCAAAAGCATATGGAAATAATCTATAGACTACATCTTCCTCTTCTACCTTCATAAGACTCAATGATAAAATAAATTTATTGATGTGATCTTCAGAGGATTCTCTATTGTTAGGGTCAAATTTGGGCAGAAATTTCTCGGGGTGTTTAGGAAAATCATATTGATCTCTTGGCACATTGATTGCTTGAACGGTTAGCCAAGGTATTCGAGGTTAGTGGAAACCATCCATAATTAGAGTTCTGTGAGGAGTTCCTTGGGATTCATGACATGTAGGGTGAGAAGGTAAAGTTTCATAAGGTGGATTGGCCAAAGGAGTTGAAATGAGAGGTGTACCTGATGCCAAAAATTAGCTTTCAGTAGAAAAGTATTCTAGCCAAATTTTATGAGTGGAGAGAGGGTTGTTTCTTACAGTGAGAGAAGGACTAGGTGGTTTTTCTATAAAATGTCTTTTACCCTTTGATGGTATGATATGCTCGATCGACTCTTGTCCAAGTTTCCTACTATGTGATCTTGTCCAAATTCTAGGAAGTTGTAACTGAGGAGGATTGTTTGAGATGGGTTCTTCAAAATATGGAATTTTCTGGTCAAGAATTTGACACATATATTCAATCACAATATTCCGATATAATGGTAGAGTTTCTGGATCAATTTTAGAATCTACGATTTCTTGTGTTTTTTCCTAAGTGATACCAGAATCCAAAGTCTCGTATTGAATACGATATGTGACTTCTTCAAATCTAATAAGTGAAGATGACTCTGGTTTGTCAAACTCTAGTGCTGAAGGTTTATCTTTGGAAGGGGAATTTGAGGATGAATTTATTAAAGGGGTTGAGGGCGATGGTGATACTCTTGAATGGGTATTAATCTTCCATGGAATTATGTGTACCATTCATTATCAAAGGCCCTACTTCTAGCACCAAAATGTTGATGCCTAGAAAAAATCTTGGCAATCAACGTGGAGAAATCGTTCGATCAAGACCCCAATTAGGCCTATACTCATTTTGCATGGCGATCCTCACCAGTATGTGGGCTTGGTTGCCACTAAGAGAAATGAAAGGAGATTTTTCATTGAAGCTCTTCTAAACTATTATGAAGAAAAGAAATAACTAATCTAACTCAATTCTACAGCTACAATATCCTTACTAGAATACAAAAATAGTTCATAGCATTCCAGTGAGGAGAAATAAGAGATTTTGTGATGAATATGAGGTAAAAATAAGCTACCAGACCACAGAAATAGTTCAAATAGCTTGATAATTGTTATCATAAATACATCTCAATTTTAACTTAGTAAACAATTACTAAGGAAATACCAATCTATATACTCATATTCAATAATGTAAATTAAACATGAAATAAAGACAGGTTTCTAGACTTCAGAAATAGTTCTTATAGCCAAAACAACAATTTAAACTTATGTATTTCAATAAAAACATCAAGTAAATAGTTACTTAAAAGTCATTAATATGCATACTCATGTTCAATTTATGATCATTCATATCAAATCCAGTTAAGAATGAAACATAATAATTTATCAAAATTTCTAACAATAGTGCAGAAATGAGAATATAATTTTTTTCATTCATAAATAAATATGACAGAGAAAAAAAGTGGCTTGCAAAATAAATATTTCATTAGTCTAGAATAATAGTACCAAAACCAAAAAAACACCTTATAGTCGTTGCCACTTTTAGGTATTCAAAACTCAAAAGTTTAAGGCTTTTACAATAATACACATAGCCCTCTTTCTATAATTTCCAACCCCTTGGTCTCTCTACAAAATTACAACAAATAGAAGAAATGATGCTAGATTGTAGAATTGTTTCCACCATTTGATCAACTTGATAGGCCTAGATATTTGATTTGATTTTTTAGCTAATACTAAGGAGAGATATTCTCCTTAGTTCCAGCAACACCTGTGATGACTTTTTCCCCTTGCATTTTTCCTTGACTTTTCCACAAAGAAATTTTTTCTAACATAAGTGCAATTAACAAAGGCTGGGGAATTTCCTCGTTTAATTTACATCGGTAAATATTCTTAGCAATTTCCTCTCATCCAAATGAAAACTTTGATAAAAATTTATCAATTGATTTTGAATATTCTGTTGGACGAGTAAGAAGTTGTCTAACACTTTCCAGATTCCAGAAACTCAAATTATTGATTCCATTTTCCTTGAGTCTACCCGTTGTTGCACATCTATAAGAAAATTTGATAAAGGCACTGATCTTCCGATAAATTGCATGTGAGGCATCTCATATTCTTCAATGATATCTAATTTTGAATCCCAAAAGGCTGAACAATTTTTAATTTTTTCTTCAATGAAAACCTCTTAAAACAAACAATTTGCTTGCCAGGAGTCAAGTGAGGCTTATATTTGGATCTTTTCTTCTTCAGACGTTTTGGAGTACCCTGGTGGAAAATTGGTTCTTTGTGCTTCCCATATTTTCAGATTATCAAATATAATTTGGAACATCTTTTTCTTTTCAAATTGTAATTGAGACTCTACAGAAAACTCTAGGACTTGTTCATGTTGATCTTTAATGACATACAGTTTTGAATAAAATAATACTTGTGAGGATTATAATTTAATATTAAGCTCCATTGCTTTTTTTCTTAGGATTTCTGAATTGTTAATTTTGATTTTCATCTCCTCTATTGAGCAGTCAAGGCATCCACCTGATTTTTATAATATTTGCTCATTTTTTCTTTCTCACTAAGAAAAACTCCTATCTGTCTGTCATGTTCAGTTTTAATATCATCTATTTTTGTTGTCAACTATACAATGGTATTTTGAGAGAGATTATTTGCTTATGAGAGATCCTTAATCTGAGATTCATTCTTCTATGTCCAAGTGTCTTCATTTACCCTCTATTGTTCTGGAAGCTCTTTTACTCTATTCTTCTCTTTCTTTAACTAGTTAGACAATCTACCCACAGACCACTTAATTGCATTAGCAAATGCCCCTAAGGTATCAACAACTTCTTCTACAAATTTTTCATCATTAAAATGTTCAAAATTCCATAATTGGGTTACCTCTTGTGTCATTTCTTCATGGTGGGTCGTTTTCCTCTTTTTGGACTTTCTCCTTTCTATAATTTTGGTTTTTTCATATAAAACATAGTTGTCTAAAGATAAGACAATATCTTGTATTGGATGGATGTTGCTAAGATCCATAGAAGTTGTACTCAATCTTTCAGGAATTGAATTTATGGGAGTAGTATCAATAGGATCAGTAACTGGGATGACTGTTGTTTGAGAGTGTTCCATATCTGTATCGGTGTTGAATTTTGTACTCACTTCAGGTCTCTTGGAAGGAGTTTGGATAGTTATTCCATTTAAATCCTCTTCTCTTGTTGCATCCTTTGTGAAAATTTATCCATTTGTATTTCTACTGTAGAAACACAAATGAATAAAGTTTCACAAAAGTAGAAACATTTTGATACATTTATGTTTCAAACTTGGATGATTTATCCTCATCCTCATCCTCATCTTCCTCAATTTCTTCAATCTCCCGCTTTCTGGTTTTTCCTTAATAAAATATTTGTTTCTTTTAACTTGTCATTCAATGAAATTTAATAAATTAGAATTGTTTCTAATGGCATCAACTCTCGGAGATATTTCATGAAAATTTGTCGCTCTCTAAAAAATAATATTAAATGGATTATCTTCATGAATATGTGTTTTTCTCTTGACCATAACATAATTGTTTTTGACAGCTACTGGATCATGTTTTTAAAAATATCCTTGGGTCATCCAGAATCCATCTAATTGATCTACTTCATTTTGAGTTTGTTTTGCATTTAACAAGGTATACATTCTTAGTGGAATTGGGAAAGTAGGCCATTTCTTTTTCTGATTTTTTACCAAAGTGGTTGCAATGCTGACACTGACAATATGATATGCAACTTCTCTTAATGCTAGCTTGTCCGAGACATACCTAGGTAAGAGATGAGGAGGCCCTTCACAACCATAAATTATGATGTATGAGAATTCTTCGTCTACAAACCAATCACCAATTTGTTTTATAACATCCATGGCCTCTTGAGTGAATCTTGGGGCTGGCTGGTTTTTCAAAAGCAAATGCAAGGAATCATGAAGAAATTGCAGATTGCATAGAAATCATATTTACATTTTATTTCCCACGTTTTGGAGGAGTACAAGTGAATAGCTACTTCGAAGGGAGACCAAATCCAAGCTAAAAGGGGAAAAGGGGTAACTGCACAAATGGTATCAACTAAATAAGCACACATGAAGAATCTTGGACAATATCCTGGAGGTGCTTCTTGAGACTTTTGCACTTCTTGTTTAACATTGGTAGAGATTATATGAGCCCAATTGAAAATATTCCATGTGAGGACTTGGTGGATGAGAGGAACCCAACTCATCTTGAATTTAAAAGAATATTTCTCGCCGTATAGATGAAAAAATATTATGGCAACCAACATGGGGGAATTTTTTAGTCTAGGGATAGGGTAGATCTCGTCACCTATTATTTTGAAATAATTAGGGTCATACCACCAATCAAATCAACCATTTGCAATTCCTCTTTTTCAACATTTTTCTTAATGAAATATTTAATGAAACTATCATCAAGCATGAATGTGGGTGGAATTATATTATACATATTACTAACATCCTCAGGCCTAAAGGAACCAACAATTTGGTGGGATGAATTAACAATAGTGCATGTAAAGGTATCAATATGCCAGATTATCCACCATACCATGTCATAGTATTTCATAATCTGGGGGATATGCCCTACTATGAGACATGGTATGGTGGATATGCCCTACTACCAGAGATGGGCATATAGACATTATCCACCATACCATGTCTGGTAGTAATTTTGTGAAGCTCAGATCCTTTGATGTCAACCAAATCATCTGCATCTGATTCATATTCTTCAGTGAAATCTCAATGTTCGATGAATGTATATATTTGGCTCCATTCCAGACTATTTCTTTTGCATGTCTTGAATGTTGTATCAGAGAAGAATGTCGAATTGGGGTTCTTTTCGATTTTGTTTTCCTCATTCTTCTATTGATTTTATTTACTTTTTTGAGTCATTTTTTCTTGGAAATTTATGCAAGTAAACAACGATACGTAAGTTTTATTTTAAAAACAACTATTGGGTTTTGGAAAATTAAAAAGAATTCTAATACTAACCAATGGAAGGGAATCCAACTGAAAATAGTGCAAACTAAAACTTATTTGCTCAAGAAATTAGGGTTTGTTATCAAACTGAAACCTTCCTTGGTGCGTTTGTGCATGAGTTGGGGAGGATTAATGCATTAAAATTATGAAATCAATGCTTCATTAATGTTTATTTAAGGTTCATAATAGTTGTGATAGAGACATAATGAAGGACAAGACAGTTACGGTCATTTAAACCTGTGAGGGAAAGTTCATTATCCGGTATCGGGTTACAAGAGGTTTTGAGACTAGACTTATATCCTAAAAAATTGAACTCTGATCTGGTATCATTTATTGGAATTTTAATTAATGTTTTAATCGTCTAACATGGCACTGTGAATTGTGCCATTTATTAAACAATTTTTATGCACCTAGAAAAGGTATCTGGTCCAGTATAATTTGAGTACTATAATCATCGAGATACCGAGAGATCGAAATTTATTTTGAAAGTGAAATATGATAAAAGAAAAATATTGATTCAGTACTACCGGTAGACCGAGGATCAGGACATAAAAGATTAAAACTTAAAATTTGGTCCAATCCAAAAACGTTGATCTGGTATTAACATGTCATTTCTCATCGGGATATTGGGAATTAAAATTTGAGACAAAGTCTGCTCCGGTAATGTCGATTTGGTATTTCGTGTCTCTAGTTGTTGAGATCTCGGGTATCATGGATGTATGGATATAGGGGTATTGGTTCATCAATGAATCAGAGCTGGGTTTATTTAAAACGTAAAGAAAATGCATGACCAATCTGGTAAAACCATATCATCTGATCGATCGGGATACTGAGTTGTCGGGGGATTGAGGATATTAGGAGATCGATGGATCGAGAATTTTTTTTAACAAAATTATAAATTAAATGAAAAGAGCTCGACCCTATATAAATATATGATTGGAATAATTGGGTTATCGGGATATCGGGGCATCTAGGAAGTAAGTTTTATTGCTTAATAAAAAAAATTGTGTTTTTTAAATGAGTATTGTATTTAATTTTAATTATAAAATGAAATTATCAATAGTTGAAAATGTAGAATCGAACAAACTGAAAATAAACAAAAAGGGACCCATTATTATTTATCTAAAAGGTAAAAAATAATGGGGGGTTGTTAAGGTTCAACAGGGAAAAATGCCTTCAAAGATAGGATATCCAAATTGACCAAAAATAATACTTTCAACAATTTGCATCTTGCAATCTTTATTTTGGACATATGTAGGCTTCTAATATTTATCTTGGACATATTGTAGGCTCCCCCTTGTCTTTGAAATCAATGAAAACAATAGTTTCAACAATTCAGTGCCTTATTTCACCATTGGCACCTCCCTCTTCCCCACTAGTGCATACCCTTTACAGGCTAGTGCTCCATTAGAATTTATTGTCAGGCTTTCCTACTCTCATTGGTTGGAACTTCTATCACAATTGTCAATTGAATTTACCTTTACACATGTACCTACATGTTTCCAGCCTCACCCAACCACCATATAGCACCTACACCCCATTAGCTCCCTAGCACCCCAACATATCCTTCAACCTTAGGGAACTACCTCCCTTCTGAAATGCACCATCGTCACCCATTTCATTGGTTCTCCCAACCACAAGTCAATGACCACCACTCCTCTATCATGTGGCTGCCACATGATCACTAGCTTGCAAGCATAGGTGGAGCCCTACCACACCGAAAATGTCCACCTCATTTACCATGCCATCCCCTTTTCCAATTCAACCTGTGATGTGGACAATTTTCCACATGGCCTACCACATGTGTAGTGTCAGCTCAACATAATTCATACTACAATTAGCACCCAGACAACTACAACACATCAATTTTTGCATAGTCAACTGACCAGTCAACAATGAATCATAAAGTGCCACATGGAACTTCAAACCCCCCTAAGGGGATTCACATCCGAATTTTGAAGACAAATTTTAAACTAAGATATTTTAGCCATATGGACTTAGATTTGGGTGATGTTGTTGTTTTGTATAAATTATGATATGTATTTTTCAATTCTCTTTGTAGTGGTATAGGTGATTTCAATATTTTGTGTAGTCTGATGCAGTTAACATTTATTTTTTGATAAACAAGCAAGGCTCGTCCTCACTTTGACAACTTTCCAAGGGCCTATCTTCCTCATATGGACTTGGTTTTGAGTCCCATTTTTTTTGGTTAACTTTATGAGATCTATGTAGTAGTACATGTTATTTTATCTCATTCTACATTTCATTTTCTTTTTTTGTAAAATAACTGCTCAAGAAGTTTCATTAACCAACACAAACTATTATTCCTAGAAATCCTACATGGAGGACCTACTCAGGAGTAAAGGTCTGTATCAGATGACTTTTGGGCTAGACCCTAGACCATTATATGCTAAGAAACATAGAAAATTTCTTAATTGTAGTGATGAAGCAAGATATCTAATTGGCATGACGATATTTAAAGATCTCAAATTTCATATTTATTCCATTAACACACCTTAAGAAGCATGGTTGAAGTTTGAATGAATATTTGGGAAAACAAATTTGACACAATCTCATTATTTGGGAAATCATCCCATCACTCTTGATTTGGTATAATTTCCTCAAATTAACATTTAAGCTCTTAAGACTCCAACTTAGTGATTGTGGAATCACTAAGCCAGATGATCAAGAAATAATAACTATTCTTTATAAACTCAAAGCTCCTTTTGATTTTTTCCTCTCTACCTTTTATTCCACTATAGATGCATTAGGAGCCAATTACAATATGCCTACTTTTCAACTATTTTGTGAGTAGTTAACATGTGATCAAGACAAGCTCTTACATATGGGTGCACTTGATACAAGTACTAAGTAGAAAGCCTTGTTTTCTTACAATCAAAAGTGCTCCAAACCCTTTAAGAAGTAGTTCAAAGGAGCCAAACAACCCATGATCACCAAGCCACCTACAATGTCTCCTCCTCCTCCAAAGTCTCAGCAAGGAACTAGGTCAAAGGAGAAGAGGCCACTTAGGTCATGTTCCTTTTGTGGAAAATATGGGCATCTTGATATACATTGGTGGAAAAAGATGTAAGCGTTGGGAGTTGCTATGAAAAATCATAATTTTTTATTAGATAATTCCTCCTATTTTACTTCTTATAAGCCTCATGCTCTTTGTGCATTGGTATGTCATGTCAGCCAAATCATGAGTGGATTTTAGACTTAGGCACTTCTCATCATATGGTCAGTCATAGGGATGTTTTCTCTAGTCTTGATGATTGTATAACCCGATAGATTTTTGTCGATGATAGTTCTCCTTTAGATATTGTAGGAGTATGAACAATAGATCTTCTTTATGGGTAATTTAATAATGTATTATACATTCCTAATCTTTCTACAAATTTGATTTCAAATTACTCATTATGGTGATGGAAAAAAAAATGAGTTTTTTCCTCATGATATTGTAATCCTAGATCTAAAGCATCCATCTATTGTAATAGCTTTAGTAAATTTTTATGATTCTTCAAGGCTATGCAAATTTGACGGCTTTGAACACTCATCACCTACCACCATATTCATTGCTCATGCTTATTATTTGAGCAAACTTTGGCATGAGAAGTCTAGTCATTTGAACTACTGGTACTTCCAATAGCTCTAGAAGCACCAAATGGTGCATGACCTACCTCTTGTCTCATGTTGTAACAATGTATGTCATGGTTATGTTTTGGGTAAGTATCACAAATATCCCTTTCCATTCGGTCATTCATGGTGAGCACAAACACCACTTGAATTGGCTCACAGTGACATAATTGGGCCATTACCCACTCCATAATTTATAGTAACACGATATGTTCTCACTTTCATTGAGGATCACACTCAGTGCACATGGGTTTACTTTTTAAAACTCAAAAGTGAATTTTTCAATCTATTTATTTCTTTCAAAGCATCGGTTGAAAAGAAATCAGGTCATCTAATCAAGAGAATCCACATCGATGATGGTAAAGAATATGTTAATACATAGTTCATTTTTTTTCTCTAAAAATGGCATTCAAATGCAACATAGAGTTCCTTATGCTCCACAAAAGAATGGAGTTGTTGAACATAAGAATCAAACACTTAAATAAATGGCTAATTGTGTGGTTCAATCAAATAAATTAGCACTGCAGTTTTGGGCAAAAGCAATAAATGGAGCTAACTACATCTTGAAATGTACTCCTACAAAAATTGTAACAAATGTAACTCCAAAAGAATCTCAATCTAATATCAAGCTTGATGTGATTCATTTTAAAGTGTTTGGTTGTGAAGCATGAGCTCATATTCTTAATTAAAAGCATATATCAATGCAACTAAAAAGTAAGTAATGTATATTTGTTAGTTATGTTGAAGATGTAAAAGCCTATCGGCTCTTTGTAGTTCATTCTTTATATGCTATCCTTCAATAGATGTTCATTTTGATGAACTCTCCTTGGACTACGTGTCCATATCTTCTTCTTTACCACTTCTCTCCCCTTCTTCTACTTCTCTAGGACTTGTATCCTTTTTAAATGACTATTCTTCTTCTTTAGATGATTAACCTAAACTTTCACCTTCAATTGTTCCTCACATAGTTTAGTTTACCAATGTTGCACCTTTAGTTGCTCCTCATAGAATTCAATCTATGTATTTTTCACCTCCAACTACTCCACTTCGGAAATGGGTCCATAAAACAAGGGAAGTTGTCGATACTTTAGTTGGTGATCCGACAAATCCTTGTAGGACATGTTGTCAGTTTCGTATAAGTTGTTTATCTCTTGTGGTGTGGCACATTGAGATAGAATATCCTCATACTTATAAAGAATCAAGTGGCCTACCTAAATGGGAAGCAACTATGCAAGAATAAATGAAATCCTTAATGAAAAATGACACTTGGGATCTTGTTCCTCTTCCTAAAGGTTGCAAGATTGTTCATTGCAAATTGGTCCACACAACAAAGTTTTCAGTAGATGGAAGAATGGATAAGTTCAAAGCTCACCTTGTTGCCAAAGGTTTCTCACAGGTTGAAGGTATTGATTACTCAAAAAAAAATTCCCCTATTGCAAAGACAGATTTTGTCCAGCTTGTTCTTTCATTTGTTGCTTCTAAAAGTGGGAAGTACATTAGATGGATGTTAAAAGTGCCTTTCCATAGAGTGACTTAAATGAATAAATCTACATGGAACAACCTCCAGATTTTTCTTAAGATGACTCCTCCCTTGCTTTCCACCTCAATAAGTCACTTTATGGTCTAATGCAAGCTTCCCCAAGCTTCATATGAAAATATGGGAATTTTCCTTCTTGATTTTGGTTTCTCTAGGTGCCAATTTAATCCCATTGTCTACACTAAACATGTAAATGGTGAACTAGCTATCCATGTTCTTTATGTCGATGACTTACTTATCACTAGGAATAATCACCATTACATCAACCGCGTGAAGTCTAGTCTTATGCACTAGTTTGAGATATCTAACTTAGGCCTCCATTATTTCCTTAGTCTTCAAATCCAATAGTTTGACAAGGGAATCTTTGTCACTCAACCTAGGTATGCACTTAACCTTTTTCATTGATTTCACATGGAAGATTGCAAGTCCACCTCTACTCTTTATCAATCAGGTGTCAAACTTTCCACCAAATGTTCAACTCTCGAGGTTGATCCCACTTTATATAGATAATTGGTAGGAATTTTTTTTTACTTGGCCCATACTTGACCAGACCTCTCATTTTTTTTTGGTTTAGTCTCCCACTTCATGCAATATCCTCATGAGAGTCATTGGAAGGCATCAAAGTGTATTCTTTGCTACATTAAGGATACTTATTAGTTTGGTATCAAGTATACTCTAGGGGATATTCTTTTGTAGTGGGATTTATAGATTTAGATTGGGGAGGTGATATTGAAGATCATAAGTCTACTTCTAGTTACACTTTCAACCTTGGTTTGGGTCTTGTCACTTGGTCCAACAAAAAAAAACATGCTATTTGTAGTGTAATTAACCGTAAAACTTCAAAGAAATCACATTAAATATAGTGAAAAACCCAAGGACGCAAGAGAAAAGAGAGATAATCCTTAAGAAATGTGTATTTGATAATAAAAAATAAAGATCTATGTTCACTTACCTCTTCAAGGGGGAAACTTCCAAGATAAATACTCCAAATACAATAACAATTCTTCACAAAACATTACATAACCTTCTGCTCAATATATAGCTATCCATAAAGAATATTAACTGTTGGAAAATAGGTTTCTCCTTGATGTCAATGAGTAGTGGATTGATGTCAACTGATGTGATGGGTGTATTTGGAGAAGTCTCCAAAGTGGTCCCCTTATGGAGTAGCTCTAAGAATGGCCCTCACTAGAAGACGCTTTGAATAAGTATACAAGAAACCCCTAAGTATGGTTAATGATATTGTAGTTGATAATGGAATTAGGTCATGAAGGACGAAGTAAATGAAGGTAACTCATTCATGGATGGATAGTGCTCATCATGCTATCTCCAGCGATAGGTGGTATGCCATGTAGTTCCTCACAGTTGAGGAGATATGCCCTCTTGAAGATGGAAGCCTTGAAGTATGGTTAAGAATCCCCAAAGTATGGTTAAGAAGCCCATAAATGGTTGCAACAAGAAGTTATTGGTTGACCCCAAAATGAGGAAAAAGGGTAAAACAATTGTAAACAAGAAGTTACAAGTCGGCCCTAAAGTTAAGTAAAGAAGTCACTTGGAAAAGTATAAATACACATCAAGAGCCTCTCATTTTACACACACAAGTTTATTGAATATCTTCTAAGTGAGAAAGTGATTGTTATCTGAGGTAACCAAGCAGATCTAAGGTGAATTTCAGAGGGAAGATGAAGTGAAGAAGGGTGAGATTCTAAGGGAGGATGAAGTCTTGTGAGGATGTGTTCTAAGGTATGTTATTTACAGGTCATCTTACCATTTTTTCTATACCTTTATTTCTAGAATGATTCAAATAGAAAAACTTGGAATCTATTGAGAAGCCATATCAAGGTACCTATGGTAGAAATTTCACCTTCTGGGTCGTTGTATTTTCGAAGATACACTCTACAGAAAATAGGGTTTTTGGTTAGTCTTGAAACTAGTCTCAAACAGGTGTTCCGGGTAAAACAATCATAACTTCTTTATAGAGTATCCAAATTCAGTGAGACAAAATGAATTGGATATATCACAACAAACAATATTTTTTTTATGATATGCAGATACATATACCCAATATTCCACACGTGGCATGCTCTACAAGTTCGATCTCTAGAATAATCTAAAATTCAACAAGGTCTACCATTTTTGCTATAACTTTGTTTCTGGGATGTTCCAAGCAGTGAAAATTGGAGGGATCGTAGAGAATATATTGAATAATATTGGGTATAAGTTTCATACCTTTATTCATTAAAGATACAAAGTTATTCTTGTTGAAATTTAGGGTTTGTGACTAATCCAAAAACTAGTCCTGTGAGACTAAGGTAAATTTTGATGAAGATGCTATTCTCTTGTTGCTAAAGTTGAGGAAGGTTTGTAGGTCTATGATCACATACACCAGGTCTATTACAAATTTACATGTATGTTTAGATGCATGTTTTGAGGGTTACATGTTGATGATGTTATGGTAAATGCTTGAGGCAAGTCTTTGGTATATTGTGTTATAACCCTATAATTTATAGGATCATTTGGTGACTGGAAAATTTTCACCATTGATGTATGTTATCTTGCAAATAATATTTCATTCATGCAAATTATTTTCAAAAGAAAAGAAAGGAAAAGGAAAAAAGAAAAGAAGGAAAAAGAAAGAGAATAAAAGAGGGCATAAAAGAAAATAGATAAAAGCCCCATGCAATAATAGTCACTTGGTTCATACAACTCAAACATGGCCAAGACCTTTGAATTTATGTTGATAGGTTTAGTGAATAAGCTTGGTTGAACTGTTTAAACTTAACCAGGTAGTTAGGCTAGTTAGTGAATGAATTTGATCAAACTCTCTAATCCCGATCAAATAGCCCCAAGGTAGATTAATTTCTTAGCTCAACAGTCTAATCTGAGCTAAATGTGTAGTTAGGTTGGATAGGACATAGGCCAACTAGTTATCCCTTCAATAAACATGCTTGATGCTCAAAGAAATTTCATGATGATAATGTTGAGTTGTGATTCCTAACCCCATGGTGACAGAAAGCAACAAAAACCCACAAAAAGAGCACTATCCTAAGTTTCGCTACATATTTTTGATTCATGCCCAAAGAGTAAAGAATTCCTAGAAAGAGACGGTTGATCTAACGACACGTAGATCAACAGTGGACATCCGACCCCAGA